>VZRZ01001083.1:39753-64601 GCA_013398175.1 Climacteris rufus
AGTGGCCACAGGACGCGCGGGGAGCGGGCGCTCCGGGCGGCTCCCGGCGGCCGCCTTTGTCTCCGTGTCCGGCACCGCAGGGGCAGCAGCGCTCCATCCCCGGGGCCGAGGGCAGCCCGGGCCGCCTGTCCTGCCCGACTTTTTTTTTTTTTTTTTTTTATCTTTTTTTTCCTTATCTCTAACTTTTCTTAGGATTTTTTTGTTGCTAGTATTATTTTTAGTTCCTCCGCTTTTAAGTGTCGGCATTGACTGAACTAATCAAGATGGATAAGAAATCATTTGAAACCGTGCTGGATGAAATTAGGAAGGTAATTTCTCGTTTTGTGTGTTAGTTTAATCATTTGGTGATGGACTGTAGGACAAGGACTAATGGCTAGAAATTGAAAAGGAGGGACATTTAGATTAGATACGAAGAAGAAGTTCTTTACTGTGAAGGTGGTGAGATGCTGGAACAGGTTGACCAGGGAGATTGTGGATATTCCATCCCTGACAGCGTTCAAGGCCAGGTTGGATAAGGCCTTGGGCAACCTGGTCTGGTGGGAGGTATCCCTGCCCATGGCTGGGAGGTTTGGTACTGGGTGATCTTAAGCCCTCATTTGAAATAAGCACTTGAATAAGGTTATCTTAGCATTTTCACTGTCAAGGAAGATGAGAAAGAAAAACCAAAATAGCCAAGTATGTGTTATTTGGGGGAAGGGCTGCGTTTGCTTGTCCTGACAGGAGAGAGTGTGAAGTACCCACCTTTTATATGCTAATTTAGGAGGTACAATGCACAAATAGGACGTGAGAGTGCTGATTTGTAAGCTGCACTCTCTTGTCGTTGTTGGAAGTCACCTCTCCCAGAGCTCAGGAGTGTGTGCGCATCTTCTTCCGCTGCGATGCGTGTTCTGAAGTATGCTTCTGCATTCCCCGTTTGAAAACTCACCGAGCAAAACACCTGCTAATTGTGGGGAGTAGAGATACAAACCTGGGCTTCCTCGGGCCTGGCAGGGCTCTCGTGTCTCTCTGCACATAGGTCTGCTCTTAATAGGAAAGCTCGAGGTTAGTGTTTGGCACAGTTCCCCAAATGCTGGAAGTGGAAAAGGAGACAGAAAAAATCAGAACCTCTGACATCCATGTTTCCCTTTTGAATGGGAAGCAGAAATCTGTGACGATGTATTTTGTTGCAGTTAAGCAGAGGTTATTTACGTGTCAGAGTAGAACAGTTAGGTATCCTGCTGAAGTTGTCTTGGTATGACAATGAAGGGTTTGTTTCAAATGAGATTTCCTCGTGGCAGAACACTCGGTAGCATTTTTGTGATAAGTGGGGGGTTTTTGTTGTGTTGGTTCATCTAGGAGAGGTGTATTTCCTTTATTTGGACTTGGGTACTAGAATTGAGTTTCAGTTCAGTTTCTCTTCAGCATGAGGCAGTGATGGCTGCAGTTGCAGTATTATTATTTTGCAACATATTGAGGTGTAAGACTGTGCATCAGAAGCGCCGGGGATGAGTCTTTGTTATCACAACTGCATTTTTGCATAAGGTCATGGACATAAAGTCTCCTTTATAAAACAGGGATATGTGTAACCAGCTAAAAACATGACAGTCCAAGATCTTTCAGGGTGTGGACTTCCCTCATGATTTACAAATTTGTGTGGAAAATCTGGAAACAAAAAAAAAATCAAGAAATGACTTGCACATGAATGCTTTCTCTGATAATTGATGGTGGGAGGGAATAATGTTTCAATTACATTACTGCAGTGCAGTCCTTCAGAATACGCTTTGTGATTACTAAAGACTTCAGACAAAAGGGTTTAGACATGTGATTGTAGGCAATTATGCTTCCTCTATGCTATCTGCCTGTATTCCTGTATTCCAACTTGCTGTTGATCCAAAGATCAGTGCTGTGCTGTGTTAATAACAGCTGTGCTGTAGCGGTGTAACACTCATTGTCCAAATGCTGATATTGTGTCTTTGTTGCTGTGTTTTTATTTAAGCTTCATTTCTAGCTCTGTGGTAGAACCTTCTTTATTACATGATTTACAAGGCAGTTGTGTTGGTGTGTTCATTTTCAGTCCTAAAATTAGCAGGAACAATTAGTTAGATGTCTTCATGTGTACCTTAGTTCTATTTTCCCCCGTATGTATTTACAATTGATAGCAAAATAAACTTTTGTTTGTTTGTTTCTTCCATAAATATGAATAGCAGTGCTTTCTGTTTGTACTCTTATCATAAAGTCATTCAGTTATTGATTTAGAAGGAAAAGTAACATTTGTTTTGATTAAAAATATACAACATACCCTGCTTTTTTCCAAAATACAAGAAGAGAAGGAAGGGACAGAAGGAAAAATGAGCATGAAGAGGGAAATTCTTTGTCCCCTTTGACTTCAGTGTGTCTAGTACTGTTTGTCTCGTAATGAGGTACAGAAAGGAAGGGTGTTGCCTCAAACAGTACCCAGGTGGGTTTCTGTGCACCTGTGCTGCTCACAGTCAGGTTGCAGTGATGGAGACCTACGTGTCTGTGTGGAGGGATAGGAACAAAAAGCAAGGAGTAGGGGTAGATTTTAGGACTGTTGGAAGGAAGATAGAAGTAGGTGTGTAGGTAAAGCTAAAGGGAGTTTGAGAATACATGAGATCTAGCATCAGGTGAGGGCTGGGAAACTGTGGAAGAAAGGTGTTTGCACCAGTTTGGGGCAGAAATTCAGCTGTTAGCTGCCTTCTTTACATCTGGTACCCCTCACAGAGAGACAGGTATAGGAGGAGATAGAGGAAGTCCTGGCTATTAGATGGTTCATGTGGTTATTAACAAAACTATCTTGCCACAAAGTTAAAAGGCCAGTCAGTGCTGCATTAAAATACCGTGCTTTGTTTTGTATGACTGCATGTTAAAATTTGAAACAGGTAAGGATAATGGTAAGACAGTATCTATCTCTTAATTCTGTCTGTATGGACTCGTTATCCAATTTCTTCATAAATTCACTAAAGTAGGATACTTTGCTACTTAGTTTACAGAGGACAACAAAGAGATTGTCTCAATAATTGAAGTTCATTATCTTGTTTAACATAAAGTTGATGTGAATCATTGGAGCAAAAAGAAGAGTGATTATGTTCTCTTAGTACTATTACACGCAACAACAAAAATGCAAAATCAAGTAAATTAAAAAAACTGAGTATTTTTTTAGCAGAAGAATTGAATCACATCTTTCTGCTCTTCACTGGTCTCAGTTACCTAAGGAATATACTGTTACTTTAGAGTGCTGCAGTGTAATTGATACAAATGTCATTTTGTAGCAGCAGAGTTTGAATTAATAGATTAGCAGATGGTTGTGCTATAACTATAATGTTTGAGTCACTAATTATGCATTTTTGTTCTATATGTTTTAGGCTGTATTGACTGAGTACAAATTAAAAGCTATTGAATATGTTCATGGATACTTTTCGAGTGAACAGGTAAAGTCAATGCTGTCATGGGTTTAATGGGAGCTGTTGTTTTTGTGTGTTCAGTAATACAGATAGATTGTCTCCAGTCATACTGAGATTGATCATGTTATCTTTTCTTATTAACTGAGGAGATTTAATTCCTTATTATTATATCAGCATTAAACTATTAAAAATAGTTCCAAGTTGCTTTGCTGTCAAAATCACTGCATTTTCATCCTTATTGTGTGGGGAAAATTGTATAAATTTATCATAATGGAATTTAGGATTATTTTGCATGTATTGTCTAAGTAGGCATGTAGTAATACTCTATAACATGATATGTAGATTTATTTTTCCTGTTTCTTTTCCTGATGGTTTTTTGGTGTATGTTTGGTGAATATGCTTTTTGGCATACTAAATGTTAATAAGCTTTTTCAGGGATATTTGATTTTTAAAATTTATTCTAATACAGTACTATTGTTATGCCTATGTGCAAATATATAGAGAGAAATGTCTATTTTAAATATTTCCATAGAAAATCATCATTTCATAAGATAGATTTTTTAGGTGCCTACTTAGAAATAAAAAGAACATTAGATGCTGATAGGCACCAATAATCAAACATTTACAGTCAGACAGATGTTATCTAGCATTATACCACTGTACCCCAAAAGTGAAAAGATCATATTGATGCCATTAGCATACATTTTTAGTGTATCTAAAAATTGATTGAAGGCCTTACTGTTGCAGGTTGTTGAATTATTGAGATACTTCTCCTGGGCTGAACCACAGCTCAAGGCAATAAAGGCTTTACAGCATGTAAGTTCTTGTGACATAATCTTGTGGAATAAATTTCTTCTCTTAATGTAATTTTATTTTTGTGACACCTACTTTTCAACTGATGAGTCAGTCTACCCTTTATAATCTTCAAAGTTTCTTCTTCATCTCCTTTAGTGGCATCAAACTATGAAACTTCATACTTCTAACTGGGATGTCTTTTCTGACTAAAGTGACTTGTAATTTCCTGTGTATCACAGGAATAGATGTAATCTTTTGTAACTGTTGTTAACTCTTCTGATTTCTTTGTTTTGGGCTAGTGCTTTTGGGAGCTGCTTGTTCATAATTTGGCATATAGAGTCTCCTTCCCAGTGGGAGGGAGACACTATTAAATGTTTGCTGAAGTACACCATATGAAACTGTTACTGGGTTGTATTCTGAGTTTAAAATAATTGTACTGCCTTATTTTTTATGCGCTTTTTTCTTTCTTGCTTTCTTATCAGAAAATAGTGGCAGTTCCAGCATCAAAAATGGTTAATATTCTCAACTGCTTCACATTCAGTAAAGATAAACTTATTGCCCTTGAAATCTTAGCTTCGTAAGTATTTCTCATGCTGTGTTTCCTTAACTTGTATAGTTTTTGTTCATGTTTGATGATATAAAACTTTGGAAACTCATAGAAGAAAGCACTGTGCCTAGTTAAGGTAAAGCACAAATCCGTTATTGATGGGGCTGCTTAAAAGAATAATTAGAAGTAGACATTGTGGAAGCAGACATAAGGCTGAGAGAATTTCGTTTGTTCTGCCTGGAACAAGTTGGGGTGACCTAACTGAGGCCTTCCAGTACTGAACGGAGCCTGCAAGAGAGCTGGAGTTTATGACAGGACAAGGGAAATGGCTTCACACTGAAAGAGAGTAGGTTTAGGCTGGATATTAGGAAAAAATCTTTGCTGTGAGGGTGCTGAAGCACTGGAATAGGTTGCCCAGAGAAGTTGTGGATGTCCCATTCCTGGAAGTGTTCAAGGCCAGGATGGATGGGGGTCTGAGCAACCTAGTCTAGTGGAAAGGCTCCACCAAAGCAGGAGCCTGGGAACTAGATGATCTTTAAGGTCCCTCCTAACCACTGATTCTGTGATTGTTCCATAGTTCATTTGAGTCTGGAGCATGCTGCTATGTGGGCTTCTGCCTGCTGGAAAACTGCCATTTTTCTGGTGCTTTTACAGTGGTCTTCAAATGTTGTAGAGAATGAAGAGGGCCTTAAGCTTACTTCTCTGCTCACTGAAATCTGGAATACTTGAGACCAGGCAATTCTGGGAATTGACCCTTTTGTATTTGAAAAGCCCTCTAAATATTACATATGTAGAAATGAGTTAAGTAAATGGATCTCTTAAATTGACAGATGTACAGTCTATAAAAAATGTAGATATTCTAAATTTATGTTTACAGGGAAAGTTGGGGTTTTCCTAGTGAACACAGCTGCTTCAAAGGACCTATTACCTACACATGCTTAAATTGGAACTCTTCTGCTTGGTTCAGGGGATTTACTTAAATAATAATAATAGTAATAGTATGGTCTGAACTAACTATGTTTTTTTAATTTGCTGTTGAGTAGTGACTAAGTAAGTCTGGGTACTTTTCAATGGTAAATTACTTCTGCTTATGCAAGTGGAATGACAGTAATTTTCTGTCAATATCTTTATAGCAACATTGTTGATGCTCAGAATTACCGCCTTATTGAAGATCTGTTCAGAATTAATATGTCAGAGAAGAAAAGATGCAGAAGAATTCTCGAACAGGTAATCAAGATACACTAGTATCCTTGGTTCTGTCAGATGCAGAGTTGTTTGCATCCTTATGGTCATTGTGGGGTCAGGAGTTAGCATGAGGACTGCTGGGACCTACTGGTGGAAGACAAGCTGAAACAAGCAACTGCAAAAAGATGAGTGTGAATACATGTGCAACAGAAGGGCAAGTTTCTGTCAGGCATTAGAAACCTGTGGAAAAAGGGACACAGAATTGCAACCAATACTGAAGGGAGCAGTTTGTGTTTGTTTTAGAGAACACCAAGTGCTTAAGCCCAAGTTCATTATACACAGAGGTGGACTTTTGTAGAAGATTACACTGTTTTGATTATCTGGAATAAGACTTGAGACACAGATTTCAGTTGTTCCATGTAGCTTGATTGATGCAATCTAAATGTCATGAAATAGTAACTAGTGTCTTTAAAGCTTTGAATTTGATTGCAAATAATGTTCTTTCTTGATCATTTTGCAGGCTTCAAAAACAGGTTGTAAGGCTCCTCATGCTATGATATCATCCTGTGGCATGATTCCTGGCAATCCTTATCCCAAAGGCAAACCAAGCCGCATAAATGGAATTTTTCCAGTAAGCATGATCCTGTGCTTTTGCTTTTCACAAATGAACCCTTGATTTAGATTCATTGTTGTATAACCAGGATTCATATACATGGAAGGAGGAGTGGAATCAAAACCAAAGTGTGTTTGTTGGGTTTTGTTGTTTGGTTGTTTTTTTTACCCCAGCCTGCATTTATAGGGAACTTGCATTATTTTTATTTGCCTCTTCTTTCTATGCTGCTGCAAGTAAAGATTACTTCATAAATAAGACATTGTTCGTATCAGGAAAACATTGTAAACTCAATGCAACTCAAGCAATATTTGGCAGAATCAGGAGAGGTGTCAAGAGCCTCACTTGGTAGGTTGATAAGGTGACCTAATATGGTCACTATGGTACTACTGCTAATCTTAGTTCTTGAAGGTTCTTGAAACAAGCATGTTAAGCATTTCCTGTGAATGCTTAAGGGACAGTGAAATAAAAGTTATCACATCCACAAGTCAAAATGCAGAATTCCATCATTAACAGGGACTGTTTAAAATGTCTCTCTATGCAAAAGCTCAGTGCTACAAACCAAGCTATTGGAGTGCTCTTACTCTTTACTTTACAAGCCTAAAACAGTTGGGTTTTTTTCATGACAAACATGGTTGCTTTCAAAATGTTCAAAAACTCAAAATATTATTCAGGAAAAAAAATAAAATATGTCAGAAGTTGTACAGCAAGATTTGCTTCTAAAATAATACTTGGTTTAATTTTCTTTTGTTTCAGGGAACTCCTATCAAAAAGGACACAGAAGAATGTACTAATGAAGGAAAGGGAATAGCAGCCCGTATACTTGGACCATCCAAACCAGTATGTCTAATAAATTATTAAATAAGTAAAACTTAAAAAAAACTCAAAACAACCACCAACCAATTCAATGAGGCTTTGTTACAAAATGCTGTTGTGTTGCAGGAAGACTGTGGAGCAGCAATTTAATCTAAGCTAAAGTTCTGTGATAAAGATAACATGACCTAGTATTTTTTTTATTTAACTTGAAAATAAGCTCTAGTTTTTGTCTGTGGAGGGGGAGTATTCTCTACTGGATACAATATGTGCGCATTTGAAGACAGAATTTAAATTACAGTAGCAGAAGAGAAAACTAAAAGCCTTTTTAGTAGTCCATCATGAGCTGCTCTCTGAGGATTTCCCACATGAACACAAAAAATGTCTCCAGCTTTGAAACTTAAATTACAGCAGTGACTTAGAAAGAGGTTCTTGTTACTTAACAACACAGCTGATCTGTATTTCAAAAATTTTAAGCATGTGGGACAAATTTTCAGTGAACCTGTTACTACCTTGAAGTATTGTCCACATGTTTTATTATCACTTTTATTATGAGATGTTTCCCACAAAGTTGTATTATTTTAAAGGCATAGGTACCTTCAGAAACATTTGCTGGTTTTAAATGTGCTAAACCTTTAAAATGAGAAGTCCAAGACTGCAGTATGAGAACTGCAAGGGAGAAAGGAGTTTCCTTTCCCGCCTGTGCTCAGTTTTATATTACAATCTAAAGGTATACTGGTGATGTTTGTTTCATTCTTTTTAGAAAGAGTGAAATACTTGCAGTCACTATGGATATTACGAAGAATTTTCATATCACATATATTTGTAGTGAAGAATGCTTGTCTGTAGTAGTATCTGAATGTCAGATTTTTTGTCTGAGAAACATGAGGTAATGCTTTCACTATGGCTTTTTCCATTTGTTTTTTGTTTATGTAGGCTCCATCAACGTACAATCCACACAAACCAGTTCCATACCCCATCCCACCATGTCGGCCACATGCAACTATTGCACCAAGTAAGGTTTCTATGTGTTCTAGCTTGATGCTACTGTATCATGCACTTGCCTTTCAAGTGATGTGTCAAGTGTCAGTTTCTCTGACCATGGTCATATCTGAAATTGGCTTGTGCACTCTAAGCATGCTCTGGGGTACTGGTTTCTACCTTCTCTTGTCATGACAACATTATTGATAAAAAGAAGAATATATAGACTTATTTTTCCAGCATTCATAAGAAAAAATCACAGCTCTGTTCTGATGACAAAATATTTAATTTATGGGAGGCGTTGTGCATATTAGACAAGACTAGAGCTGTGACTTTGTTGTAATGTTTGACCAAGGTTTGGGCTTTGGCTTGACAAGTCTGACTTGGTGCTGTAGAACCAAACTTAGGATATGGTCAGCCACGGCCCAGAATTGGGTGGAACTGTGGAGGAATTTGCTGGAGGGCTGTAATCTGTTTCTCAGTGGCCTTCAGCTTTACCTTCTCTCCATCATAGTGGAGAGTAAACAGTTCCTGAAAGAAAAGATTTCAGTCTCAGAAGGGAAATAGTGATTGCCTTTTACTGCCGTTTCTAGCCTTGTGCCTTAGGTAAGACTGAGGCTTTATTTATAAACTCCTCTCTCTTTGCTCTGCTGCATCAATTGTTTGATTCCAGACATTTTTGGAAGGCAGCAAGGCAATTGCTCTTTCTTTGGAAGAAAACTTAGAATACTGAGTTAGATTGAGGTCTGGCAGCTGAAAGCCTTTTCTAATCTTGAAATTCTGTACTGCCGAACAAGGAGTGCTCTGGTTAGAACGCTTGCTTTTTCACTGATGTTGGGGATTCCAACGAGTTTTTCAAGTAGTTGATAAGAAAGTGAAGCAGAACTCCTAGCAAGCTAGGAGTTGAAGGCTGAGTCATCTAACCAACTTGATGTCTGCAAGTCTTTTTATAGCTATTTTAGAAAAATGGGTACTACTAGTGGCTAAACTAAGACTGATTGATTATTTCTGTCCAGGAAATGGCTTATTCCCAAGAAACTGTACAGGAAACTTGCAGACTATTTCAGATTTATGTTAAATAAATCTTATCCACAATGTCTTAAAGCACAAAATTTGGCCTGTGACAGGTTATAAATATTAGTGCATTTTTAGGATATGAAACAGCTTTTGAGGTTTCAGGGCTTTATTAGGCTGCAACATCTTTTTTAAGAAAGCTTTTGTGACAACAGAACTCATAACTGGTGAAATATATGTGTGTGTGTGTTTTTAATGACGTTGCAGATACTGATCTGAAACTATCGAATGTGATTGTTTTCAGTCAGTGGTCAGAATGATGAATTGTTTTCTTCCATTTGAACATTTTCTTCCTGGGTGATGCAGTGATTGTTAGTTGCTTTTCTGATTTTCAGGCAAGAGTTGTGCAAGAAATCTTAACATCAGGTGGAATGACTGTAAAAGTGCGAAATCAGAAAGGAGCTGTATATGTCAAATTAGTGCACTTTCAGTACTGTTCAAGTGCTACCTTTTCCTAGGAAGCCTAAGTTCTTACACTCTTAAACTATTAATTCAGGACCATTGTGAAGTGTGTTTGTGTCGCTGCAATTTCAATTCAGATGTGTTTCATCAGAACTGCATAGCACAGCAGTACAACAATTTGAGTTGCTCCAAAAACTAAGAAAGGAAAAAAGGTGTATTTAATACGTTAATTGCTGTATGAATTTTATATTAAAGTACTTTGATAACCCACTTGAATTTCTTAACATTTAAGGAAATATTGAAGCATACTAGATTAAGTATTTGAGATGGGACATTTTTCTCTGAATTTTCTATCGAGTTTTGAAGGACTGGTCATGGTTACTGATCTGTGTTTGGCTCTTTTGTTTGTCAAGGCCTTAATTTTAAAAAAGGAGTTGCAATAGCCTTTAAATTAGGAATAGGAAAGGAACCAGTGATGCTGCAGACACTCGGAATCATTCCTCCCCTTTGAGTTTTTTCAGGCAAAATGGAACTGAAAGGAATTGAAACCTGACTTTCTCAGGCTCTCTCAAGAGAAATGCCCTTAGTAAAATTTGGATCACAATGCATGCCATTCAGGCAGACATTGGCAAAAACCAACATCCAGCCTGGATAATTAACTGATCTAGCTTTTTGAGAAGGAATGTCTTGCAGTCTTGAAAATCTTCTTTTAAAGCAGAAGATCCTTACTGGTTCATAGAGATACAGGTTCTTCTGACAACAGAGATGTGTGTTGCCTTTGTTATTTTAGGTGCTTACAACAATGCTGGCTTAGTTCCAATGGCCAATGTCGTAGCTCCAGGCTTACCAGCTCCTCCACCATACACCACTAACCAAGCGGTACCAGGTAAAGCATGCATATCTTTGGAATTATTCATGCTCTTTCTCCTGGCTCATTGTTGTGAGTTGATCATTCACTGCTGGAGTTTCATTTGCTTTTAAATAACAAGCTGTTGTACTCTCTTTAGAAAATGAGGACCTTTCCAGCCAGGCAAAACCTTCTCAAAATCAAGGTAAATTGCAAATTCACCAAAAGGGGAATTTTTGTGTTGGTTGTATCTTTGTTATTTGTTCAGAAAATGTTAACAACTTATTTGTTTAGTGGAATCTTCATAAGCTTCTACGTATGTAGCTACTGTTGGAATAGGATCTCGTGAGAGTGGAGAAAAAATCAACAGACATTTTCACTTAGAAGCATTGAAACGTTAAATTTATCTTTTTGTGTTAACTTACCAAAGTGTTTTATATTTTTCAGTATATAACTATGTGAGAAATCATGTAAAAAACTAAATCAAAATACCCTTTGCAATGTAGTGCACTTAAATACTTCCATAAAACTTTGCAATTTTTAAAACTGTGGACATCTATTGGAAAACTCGCTGACATTTTGATTTCATATACCAGTGACAATAAGAAGGTAGGAATACAAGAGAGATGTAGAGATTTTTGAATGTCTTATCCCAGACTGTTAGATCCAACTATGTGCACCTGCACTTTTGTCTTAGTGCAAAGATCCTGTTTTTTTTACAAAACCGTTATGCATTTTAAAATTGTTTTTATTTCTGTGGTGCTTTGTACACTTAGTACAAATCATAACAATAAATCCCATTAGGAACAACTTATAAAAAGGCCTTGATAATGCTTTGTTAGATTTGACAAATACAAAATGTGAATTTACTGACTATTGAGTCAGGTATATTAACAAATAATGCAAATAGATAAAATGACTGTGATAAGTTTAGCAACTGTCAGTATTCCTAGGGACAAAAAAAGTTATTTTTTGTCTTTCCTTCTCTATGTCCAGGAATGGTTCCACAGAAATGTTTTGAAGAATCACTTTATTTTTATATATCCCTCTATAAATGCACATGTATTTTACAAAGCAGATAATACAGCTACATGAATACAGTGTAAGGAATGAAATAGTACCTTAGGAAGAGAAATTCAGTAACAGCCCTGGGTTCTTTGCAGCTGTATTTCATTGGTGATTATTTTGGCTGTCAGGATTAAATAACTGTGATCTTTAGGATAAAGTCTTCAGCTTGGAAACACAATGAGAAAAGAACAGAATCCAGAGCTGGACAATCTGGTTGTTTTTGGAAAAGACTATGTAAAAGGAAATTGTTTGTTTGCAAGGCTTGCTAGTTTTAGAATTTCCAGATACACAAAATGTGAGTTTGTATTACCATCTTGGGTCCAAGTTTTTAAAGATTAATTATTTGGATTCGTGTGTAGAGTTACATGTAGAATTTGGGCGAGAGAGACAGTTAGGCAGAGAGTTATGGGTGATGAGTTTGACTGGCTGGATCAGTGACGTGCTTACAGTTCAATTCCAAAACTAAAATAAAGCTCAAACAAGGGCTGTTTGAGAGGAATGATTTATTAACATACTCATGTTCCACAGGAAGCTAGAGGCAGGCATATCGAGACTCTTGACATGCCAGTGTTCATAAATGCAGCTCCTTTCCATTAACCTCCACCTCCCCATTCCCAGTGCGCCTGCCTGTTTTCCTGCAGCTTGACTGATGTCTCTCACTTACTTTGTAGGACTGACACAAGCTGATACTCTTAGTGGCAGGTGCTTGCCTTTATTACAGACACCTGACTAAAGACATCTAGAAATATTTGTTGATGAAGTCAAGTGCCAATGTTAGTTTAATACTGTAGTGTCATACGTGAATTTAAAAGTGTACCTTCTTAGAATCAAAATCTGAAGGAAGCACAGTGAAGAGAATGACCTGATTTTGAAGGAAAGAAAACTACCAGCACCTGAAATCAGCTTTCTTCAGTTGTTGACTAAACTTCTCTGAAATCATGATACATTGAATTAACTGGTTCTGAAGGAAATTCTGACCTTCAGTGAGAGTGGATGCAGAGGAGCCCAGGTGACCTGATGCTGATGGAATATTAGATCTGGTTTGGATACTGCCAAATGTTAGGGACCAGAGGGAGGGTGTTTACCTGTTTCACTTAGATGTTCTTACAGAGTGTATTTGAGTTTCTAACTGTTTTGCATGAGATCATGAAGAGGTAGCAGATGTCACAGAGTGTTTTAAAAAGGACTGTTAGCCCACCCACATGGTGTACAATTGTGGTGTGTTTGTGTGTACCTTTTTGGTTTGTTGTCATAGGCTCCAGTGTTCATTGTTTATATGTAGATGTTGTGTGTTAGCTATTGCCTGTGTATCATATTTTAAAATGCTGTATGAAACGTGTTTGTGTTGATTTCAAACCTTTCTGACAGTTTCAAGTATTCTTACTGGTTTTGTTTCTTTGCAGCTTTTTCTGCACAAGCGAATCAGCTCTTTACTCCTCATGGTTCTAATCCTTCAACACCTGCTGCTACTCCAGTCCCTACCCCATCACCTGTCAAGGCAATTAGCCATCCATTAGCACCTGCAACTCCACTCATCTCTGGGATGAACATGTCTACCCCTGTCCTTCCTGTTTTCCCAGGACAGATCTCCTCTTCCATTCATACATCTCAGCCATCCACTCCAACCCCTACTGTCATCAAATCCCTTTCATTGCCTGGCGTTCCTGTCACATCTGTTCACAGTGCAACCTCTACCCCTATCCCTGCAGTTTTTTCTGGGCTGGCTTCTATCCCTGCTGCTATGCCCGCTCCGCAAGGCTCTTCCACTCCATGTGCCACACCTGCGCCCACTGAAGCTTTCGCATCTGCTACTGCTCCATTTGCTGGCCTCCCGTTCTCTGCAACCTCTTCAGTTGCTTCTGCTAACAATCCTGCTCCATTGTCATCAGTTTTTGCTGGCCTCCCTTTGTCCTTGCCACCTAATGCCCAAGGGATTTCTAGTCCTGTTGCATCTACAATTGCTAATTCTCCTGCCACTACCATTCCTGGTTCACTTAGCTTGCCTAACCCAATTTTGTCTGTCTTAAAGGGATTTCTGACATCAAATGACACTTCATTAATCAATTCATCTGCTTTACCTTCTGCTGTGACAAGTGAGCTTGCTTCTTTATCTGCTCTTGCTAATCAAAGCTCTGACCCTCCCACTTCCTCTGTCAACAAATGTTACACACCATCAGCCACTCCCAACCCACAGCGTTCCTCCACACCTGGGCTGGCTCTTTTTCCAGGTCTTCCATCCCCATCGGTAGCCAATTCTAGTTCCACTCCTCCAACATTGCCTGCACAGTCACCTTTAACCACTTCGCCATCAATTATGCCAGTCAACTGTGGCTCATCAGCCTCCCTCTTGCATGGCACAAGTCCTACTAATCCCGACCAGCAGCTCTCGTCAGCCCCAGGTGCCACAAGTATCCCAGTTCTGGTCAAAACAGAACCCATGAGTCCTACCCTGTCGGCCTTCAAAGGTCCTTCTCATTCAGCCAGCCCTTCTCATGGCACTCTGGGACTGTCAGCGCTCGGGCGTGCTTACACCTCAGCAGCTTCAGTGCCAGTCAGTTTACCCAGTACCCTGAATCCAGCGCTGTCAGGTCTCTCCTCTTTGAGTGCTCCTCTAAACAACTCCAGTTCTCTGGCTTCCATTTCCCTCACCCCACATGGCTCCTCTGCTCCCATTGCCCCTGTGTTCAATGGACTTCCTCCTTTCACGTCTCTAACCAGTAACTTTGCCTTTACTGGTAACCCAGCACTGACCCCGCCCGTCACTCTCCCAGGGTCTCTGCTGGCCGCTCCGGCTACAAGCGCTTCAGCCGTGCCCGCCCCCCACGTGAGCTCCACCGCCGCCGTTCTCTCAGGACTCGCTGCCTCGGCAACAGTCTCCGCTCCACCCTTCTCGCTTAACTTGTCCAGTGCCGTCCCTTCCCTTTTTTCTGTTGCCCAGGGACCTCTGGGATCATCAAACCCATCCTTCCCTGGTTTTCCTGTCTCTAACACACCCTCTGTCACTCCTGCTCTCCCTTCTTTCCCTGGCCTCCAGGCATCTTCTGCAGTAGCAGCAGTTGCACCGTTGCCGGCAGCTGCCACAGCCCCATCTCCGGCTCCGGTCCTGCCAGGGTTTGCCTCGGCCTTTAGCTCAAACTTCAACTCTGCACTTGTTGCGCAGGCTGGGTACGTTACTGTTTCTGAAGGAGGTCAGAACTGTTTCTTTTTGTCTTGAGCAAAACACTGATTTTACTTTAGGTGTGCAGACAATCTTTTCATTCATAGTTGCTAATTGCAGATAATTTTTAAAGTTAGTTCACTGGATTTCCACCTGCCTTTAGAAGCTGATAGGGTAGTGACTAAATAGGTTGGCCTCAATAGTCCCTGTTACTATAGTCTAATCCAGTGAGGTGCTCAGTGATCTTGTATCCCGGATGAGGATACTTGACACCTCCTAGGCTTTTGCAGGAATAGATTCCATGTGGGCATCCATTGATACATACAGGTAATAGCAGACAATATCTTAGATGTTTTAAGGATGTTGTAAGGAAGTACTCAGCATAAATTCTTGTCTGTAAAGTTTTTTTTGTGTGCGAACTGTAGGCACAGTTGAGGTGCAAAACATTCTGAGTCCCCTTAGGTGTATTCCAGACAATCTTGGTTTGTGTATGCATGAATAATTTTTAGGTGGGTAAAGACTGGGCTTCTGTTTAGAAATTCTGGCCTTTATGAGATTTCAAAAAGAAGTGCTTTTTAAATTTATATAGACCTAGGCTTATAGAGAGGGAAACGTAGGATAAAGCATGGTGCAGATGTTCCTAATAATAGCCTAATTTTGACATTCTTTCAGCTTGACTTCTGGACTACAGACACCGGGAAATGCAGTTTTTCCTGGTCTTTTATCTCTCCCTGGTATCCCTGGCTTTCCCCAAAGTGCGGCACAATCTTCCCTACAGGAATTGCAGCACAGTGCAGCTGCGCAGTCAGCACTACTACAGGTAATATGCCTCTTTGTTAATACTGTTCTGCTTCCAGTGGTCTCTTGAGCATGTACCTACCTGCCTGTTAACTTCTTGGGATTAGTTTAAGTCAGGAACGGATTAAAACCCCTAACTCGTGTGAGAATTGGTTACAAGGATGATGACAAAAAACAATTTGTATTGACTTCTTACCCAAGGCCAGTGTACAGCGCTTCTGTGTCTTACAAATGTGATTAAAACCTTTTCTAAAACTACTTGTAAAATTGGGAGAAGTAAAAGAAAAGATAATGCAAATGAATATTTTGCTCAGTTTGTGTTCAATCTAATGAGCTGACCATCCCATTGCAAAATTTGTGCTCAGTTCCAGTCTGACATTTGAATAGCTTAGAGATTTCTGTGGAGCCTTTGTTGTGAGTTTTGTGCCTCTCTACACATGTAATCAGGTTGTCTTGAATTTGTGTCTGTTGTGGCTGTGCCTTTCTCTTGATAGTTCCCACAAATATAATTGTAATATAAACTTGAAGTGGCTTTGGATAATATGTAGTTTAATCATCTCTTGTCCATGAAACAGCTTGTTTCATCAACATACATAAGTTAACTGAAACTGTCATCAGACTTTGTGTTTATGTGTTTAGTTTGACATTTGTTAAAAACAGCCTCTGTACAGATTAAGGATTCGTGTATGAAATTTGTCCTTCTCTACAAAACACTAAAAGAGCTATCTGAGTGTCATGAATTAATGTTTTCTCTCCTCTGTGACACACCAGTTGTTGAAATGGAGCATGTGTCTAAGTACTGTTTAGAGTGCAGCATATTGTCAGATGTCTTTTGAATATCAGGGAATTGGAAGAAGCAATTTACTTCATCTAGGCCATGCTACTTTTGCAGCTCAGGAATCTATTCTGTGTAAATGTATGCAGATTGCATTGAGAGAATATAATTTTTCTTATTTGCAAGTTCCAATCACTAAAATGAACACTTACTTTAGCAATGAAGAGGAAGAAAGTTCAAAGTCCCTGAAATATTACAGCTCCTGATTAAGCTATGCCTTCCAAATCAGCTGGTGCTTACTCCACTGGAAAGTAAATGCCATTAACACTTCTTTGTTTTCCCTCTTAACCCAACTGCTGTCTTCATTCTCTGGTACTTCAGGGCAGTAGTTGCCCTGAACACCTGTCTGTGTATAGATGCATTGCTCATCTCTATTCTTTGCACACTTCAGATCATAATTCATTTGTTTTGGCTTGAGTAGGACTGGTATTGTGGCTGAAATTTTGCTTAATTTAAATTTTCATTTGTTTCCTTGTTTTTATCAGTGCTGTTTCCTAATCTCTTATCTTCCTTAAAGGCACATTCTGCTTCTGCTCTGGAGAACTATACAGCTCAGCCTGAAGGTTTTGCTAACTATCCATCAACACCAGGAACACCATTTCCATTGCAGACAAGTCTGCCCCAGAGTGGATGGCAGTAAATACCAGACATTTTTAAAGACTGCAGTGTTTGCCTGACAGAGCCTGATCCTATTCACTTTGAAGGCTGTCTCTGCGCTCATGGGAGCATGGTCTGAGTTGGGGAAAGAAAGGGAAAACATGAGGGTAGAATGTTTCCAGGAGGCTGTGTCAGATGTCAAACTGAAGTTGTGGTTGCATTCAGTTGATTCAGGGTCTGATCTTGTGAATTGCTGAGCATCCTTGACTCTCCTTTAATTTTAAGAGTTGAATGTTTGGTGTCTTACAGGATCAGGAACATTCAAAGAGATGTTTATGTAAATAGGGCAATTGACTGTCAAACTGAATAGAGAGGCCAAGTATACTTAATAGTGTGTAAAAGCACCTATCCTTCTGTTATGTTTAGTATGGTATATGTGGTTAATATAGAATGAGATCTAAACTGAAACTAGACAATTGAAGCTGTAGACGACCTTTTGTCTAGATAGAAGCACACTTCTTGTGTGTGCGCAGATCGAGGCCAGTTTATGGTTTTTCAGATGTTTTCTTCGTATATGTCAGGATCTCCTGTTATCATCAGCAGTATGTTAAGGGGAGGGTAGGTCAGAGGTGTGTGGGGATTTTCTGGTGCTTTGAAATATTGTCATGGGCTTGCTGCTGAATTGAGTACTCCTTTGTCTGAACAAGAAAGCTAGGAAATTATGCTGTACTGTATTTGGGTAGAAGTGGATTATGTTTTACTGGAGTATGGTTTAGCTAGCTGAGAATGCGTCTTTCCAAAGTACATAAAAACGTTTTAACTTGCCTCTAAAATAACGTTCCGTAGTATTCTCCTTGCCCCCCCCCACCCCTCTGTGAATGAAATAATTGTACTGCGGATAGGCTGCCTATCCAGCACTTTTGACTGCAGACTTCTGTGAATGTTTACAGACATGGGGCAAGTTCTTCTCTCCCTTATACTCAAAAAACAAACTGGTTCTCTACATGCTTTTCAGCTATAAACTACAACTTGATGGTGCTTATGTTATCCTGTGAGTATAAGTGGGAGAAGAATTTGGACCATGGATTTTTTTAGTATTTTTCCTTGGAAAACGTACATGATTTTAAAGGCATATAGCTAAATTAACTGTTACCATGCAGCATATAGAAAGGTCTTGCTTTGTTAGTGAAATTCAGTTGTGCACTCTTCTAATGATGTTAGTACCTGTGGCAATGTGTAACACATAATTGAATATCATCTATTTAAGATATACTCTTGATCAAGTTCTAGAGGCAATAGAGATGAATGATATTCGATCATGTGATTAAATTAAAATTTAGAGGATACTACGCTGTAGAAATGTTCTGCACCTAGAGTTTTACTTTTTTAAAGATTGATTCTGCTGGGAGATGTTGCTAATGTATTTTCTTTCAAGATGTGAATAAACTTTTTTAGAATGTTAATGGAAATTACTGTATTGGTTTTTAACATAATTTTTTTAAATAAAAAGTTTACAGTCATGGCAAAAAGGCTTTGCTGACTATTTGCATATTTACCTAAAAAGCAAATTAATAAACTCGTTTTTACTAAGACACTTCTACTGTTTGATCTCACTTTTGCTGTTTCTTTATGATGCAGAATTCTGTCCAGACTAAAGTGACATTAGAAATATCTTATTAATTTTTTAGACAAAAAATTTAAATACTTTGACAGCAATTGGATAGTCTTACATTTTAATAATTAAACTTACATATTATATTAAGTCTGAACAAAAATGTATTGTGCTTTTACATTTTTTTTATTTTGTGAAACCTGTTAAATTCTGATGATTCTCCACTCTGAACTGCTTTTAAAATTAGTGCCTTTTATCTTAAGAAATCTGTATAACAAATCTCTACCATCTTTTCTTATACTTTGCTTCTCTACCTTTTGTAACTTGCTTTTTGTAGATTTATGGATCAGTTGGAGGAGGATAAATTACGATATAGGTATCTTATCAAGAGCAAATTGGCTTTTCTCCTTAGATGTGAATGTAAAGTAGTTCAAAGTCAGTATGCGTGTTATAACCTTACTGAGGTACTGAATTTGGCATCCTCTTTTAATCCTAGTTTCCCCATAAGCAGTCAAAGGTTGAATTGATTCGTGTTACCTTGTAGTCAAAAGCAAGTAATACTGTTTTGTCAGAAAGTAAGCAGTTTGTACCTCTGTTTCTAAAAATATTTATTGAATGGCCATGGAGTGTGGGGGTTCCTGTCTGAGCATTGGACAACTCAGAGACACCAAAGAGACTCAAGCCTTTTTTCTCCAAATGAAAACAGGTGAGAAGTAGTGAAATCCACTATATTAAATGCTCTTCTCCTGAAGCAGTGTAATTACTGGGTGGTGTCCAGCCACTTTATCCAGAGAAGAGTATTTCATACTCCCATCAGTGTTAGACAAGTGAATAGGTTAAGAAGTGTTCAGTTGTAAAGTTCTTAATGTCTGGAACGGGCTCTCTGTGGTCCTTACTGAGTCATTTTGAGCAGGATTTTGTAAATGGAACTCTCCAGTGGTTAGGATTAAAATTCAATTTTAAAAATATTTCTCTTGATGCAAAATTGTTTTTTATTAATTTTTTTCCTCTTCAGGAATAAAGTCTGTGTTCTGCATTGCAGCAAACTCCTGTGACCCAGCCTTGGAATTTCTGAAGGGAGTGATTGTCCTGAGCTCTGTCATGCTTACTAGAGCACTATTTTTAGACATCCGAGGAAAAGTCTGCTCCTGAGGCAAACCATCTACACTGAGCCTATGCTGGGGAAGGCCTCTTGCTGTATGACTTTAATTCTGGACTAACTGATTTTTTTCACTGTTCAAGTTGCCTGTTACTGCTGTATTTCATGTATGTTGATGGACTGCATAGATAAGGCATAGTGAAGTGTTCTTTGAAATAAAATCTCTTTTATAACAATGTACTGGGATTGTGCTTGCAAATACAAGTTCCAATGTTTCTTTCAAGTGCTTTAATTGCAGCTGCAGTGAACGAGAGAGTAATTTTCTGTCCCTTTTCTCTGATTTGCAAATGAACATTGCAAGTTTGGCTGTGCCTGGGAGGAAACTTGCCATGGTATGAATGTTCTGACTTTGTTGCAAATTGCTTTCCTTTCTATATTGAGATAGGAGCAATGCCTTTGACTCTTTCTCCTATTTACTTATGCTGTAGTGACCAAAAGGGGTCTTCCTGTCATCTCCAGATCTTCAGCTATTGAAAGCTGATGCCATTTTCATGGGGCAGAGCAGCAATATGGGGATGTTCCTACAAGCAACAGGACAGTATTGTTAATCTGCTCTCTGTTCTGTCCCCTTAATCTGTCCTGTTCTGTCCCCTTAATTTTGATCTGGGGAAAAGGAATGCCAAGCCTGAAGCAAATAGGCAGAACTCAGGGCTGGGAAAGGACTAAGCTGAGAAATCTATAGGGACTGGCTGAAGCCTAATGCATGGGAAGGAAAGTAGTATGGGCCAAAAAAAGTCAAAAAAAGACCAACCTACAACTTTGTTTGCGAATCTCATGTGGGGACTGCCTCATGGTTGTTTTTTATACCTTTGGGTTGGCACTGTTCAGAAATGGCTGTGGATTAACTCTACAACTGGATGATGAGGTAAGTGGGAGCAAGTGGGCATTGTAGAGACATTGTAAGGGACTGGTGTAATTTGTAAATGTAGCAGTTGATGCAGAGAAATGTTGGAGAATGGTGTGCTTATAGGTAAGCACCTGATCATGCCTGACCTGAGGCCGTATGCTGCTTTTGGAATAGAAGTTGAAGGCTTTTAGCTATATCAGAAATATAAAACTCTGCAGAAATAGCTGAGCTGCCACCAGTCTGAACCACAGTCATCTGATGGTGCTTCCAAGTCAGTAAGTCCTGCTAAAGCGGTGTTGAACTCTGTAGCAGTGCCCTGTGACAACAGGACTGCACCAGGCTGTTCAGCACCAGGGAACTTGCAGCTTGTAAGCTGCTTTGCTCCAGAGCTCTTATGTGTTTCGTTGTCTGTTCTATAGTATTTTGGGACTCGAGTTATTGACATGCCCCGTATAGCCCGAAGGAGAAAGCATTAAGATTGCCCTGCCTTTGATTTCAAATTTTTGAAACAGTGCATAAAAGTGCAGCTGAAGTTGAAATAAAGAAACTAATACTGTGATGTTCCTGAACACAAATGAACAACACCATCTGCTGAAGTCACCTGTATTTACAGTCACCCCAGGGAAGTATCAGTAAACAGGAAGCAGTCATTTCTGTTAAGTTTTAATATGTTTTGCTAATTTATCTTCTGGTATAAGCGGCTGTGTAAATTGTGGCATTCAAATGGCTCAGAATTAAGCTATTTTCAATAACTTTTTTTTTTTTTTTCTCTAAAAAGAAAAAAATATTGGGTTAGTTTTTCATTTTATGGTTTTGCTTTGGAAATAATGAAACCACATTTCTCTTGTCAGTGTTCACACTTGCTAGGAAGCACCTGTCCTGAAGAGGTTTGATCTTGCTGCTCAGTGTTTAGAAGTCAAATAATGAGGAAAATGCTACGAATGACTTAAAATGAATATTGTCACATATTTGGGAGGATATTGCGATAAGCCTGTCAATACTGATTTTTCAAGCTCTTTATGGTTATGCCTTTCACCGTGGTTTGAAATATCAGCTCAGGGGTGTTGTTTCTTCTCTGAGAGACTGAAAAAGGATTCTCTGGGGACCAGTCAGCTTTGAGTGACCTATCTGGGGCCAGTGTGATTACTAGCAAGGAGGAAGATTTAGGTGAAATGAAGCTGGAGCCAGATCTTCAGAGATACTCTAGATAACAGATGCTCACAGAAAATAGCCATGTAATTAATGCAGCTATATGTCAAACTCATAAATTACGTATGAAAAAATACCTCTAATTTTTTACTCAAATAACAAGCAACAGCCTTGTCCTTTGACAGCAGGGTTCCCCTCTGCTGCTACTGCCTTCAGAAATTGCTTAGTCTCAAATGCTGTGCTTAGTTTGATTGTCAAAATATTTTATGAAAAATACTCTTATTTGGGGGGCAGTTTTAGGACTTTGGAGCTGAAATGTTCTGCTGTGGTTTTTAGGTTATCCAGCTCAACAGGGTGCAGCATGTACTGATGGATAGTATGAAGGAGGGTGTGGTGAGCTATTCTACACATCTTGGAGACCTCACCTGGATGTTTCTTTATTATGCTGGTGTTTGAGATCTCAACTGTAGCTGAGCCCTAAAACAGAAGAGGAGCAGTACTCAATCTCTACCTTCTGGCTTTATAGCATCATAGATTGGAAAAGGCTTCTAAGATCAGAGTCCAGCCATTAACTCAGCACTGGCAAGTCCACCACAAAATCACATCCTTAAGACCTACATCTGCATGTCCTTTAAATACAGTCAGGGATGGGTAATGTACCACTTCTCTTGGTAGCCTCTTCCAGTGTTTGACAACCCTTTTGGTGAAATAAGTTTTCCCTAATATCTACACCTCCCCTGGCACAACTTGAGGCCATTTATTCTTGTACTGTTGCTCACTTTCCTCACTTCCTCACTTTGCTCACATCCTCACTTTGCTACAACCTCCTATCAGCTAGCTTTAGTGTATTAAGGTCTCCCCTGAGCCTTGTTTTCTTCAGGCCAAACCTCAGCCACTCCTCACAGGACTTCTTTTCTCTCTGTCTTCTCTTTCTGTCTTGTTCATGTTTGTTTTGTTTTGTTTTTTTTTTTAAATCTCTGGTGACATATTCATAGAAATTATTTCCAGCTTATATTTTGTGGGGTCTAAAACCAACTGGGCCAAATGCACCCCAGACACAGGATGGCCACAGAATACTATCAAGTTACATCAGCGACACAAGACTTTGTGTTTGTAAACACCTCTCCTCACCAGGGTAACTAACTCCCGGAGGATTCCCACACAAGGGATTTCTCCTTCTCTCACCCTGCCTCCCTCTTCAGCATTTTGCACAAGTACAGTGCATTTTCAAGGTACACTGCTGTCTCATCTGTGAGAGGATTGGAGCTTCCTTTGAAGGGGATGGATCCCCGATGAGACACCCAAGAAAATGAACATGGAACATCTAATTGGTGAGCCTTGTTTTGTGTGTGTGAGCAGCTTTTTTTCTCAATAATAATAAAAAGGAGCAGAACAAACCAACCAAAAAAAAAAGTACATTTGGTCTACATTTGACGTCCAGCATAGACTGGGGATGAGAACTCAGAATCTGCCACTGTGATTGATGGAGCAGATTGCTTCATGCTGCCCTGGCAGCATGCATCAGCATCTACCTTCTGCCAACATGACCCTGGGCATGAAAAGGACTGATTCAGTGATTGATACATGTCTGTATGGAGGGATGGGGTGGAAAGAGGAAAATATGAGTTAGGGAAGACAGAAGAATTTTTCAGCCCCTAGTAGAAAGCAGGAAGCTATGTGGTGTTTAAAGAGGCTGAGTCTACTCCATCTTTTTGTTGCTCTAGGAGACTTGGGAGATTTTTGCCCACAGTGAGTTTTTCATTTGCTTTCCTTGTTGGAAACCCACACTGGGATTTTGTGTGTCAATTGTGTTTGTGATGTAACCTGATGAGTGTACCAAGTAAAAAATGAAATTAGTCGTATAAGTGTCCTGGAGCTTTTCAACATCTGCTAAGTGATGAGCTCCTGCATTTTCCTGTGCATTGCAACT
The DNA here is from genome assembly GCA_013398175.1 of Climacteris rufus. Taxonomy (NCBI): domain Eukaryota; kingdom Metazoa; phylum Chordata; class Aves; order Passeriformes; family Climacteridae; genus Climacteris; species Climacteris rufus. The sequence goes on from VZRZ01001083.1 coordinate 63,561, forward strand.
CCTGGTTTGCTCTGGACTAGAGACCCAAGTGAGGCTTTTTGGTGGTTAGGACTATTATAGTCAATGATATATTGGACTGTGACTGGTTCTTCACTATTGTTTTTTTTTTTAAAGACTTTAATTTGCTGTGTGGTTAAATGGTTTGAAACTCTGGGGTGATCAGGGAAGCTCAGTGGTAGCTTTGGGGAGCTAGAAGCTTCATTCACTAGGAGCTTCATTCACTATGAAGAAGGAGTACCTTGATATCCTGCTTTACTAATTGGAACTTACATTATTAGTTGGCATCAGGATCTTTAGGACAGTTCTCACAGAGAAGGATTCAATTGTACTTTGTCGAGTTTTTAATGCATGCTTTTTGCCCATAGTGGTGAGGGGTGATATCTTGACCCCAGCTTTTCTCAGCTGCTCAAGTATCAATCTGCTGCGTGTGGCATTTTTCCCAGCTGTTCTTCCCATCTGTGGATTGTGTCATTCCCACCAGGTATCTTTGCAGTGGGCTCAGGTGAATGATGGTAGATGGTGCTACAATCCAAAACTCCCTTTGAGGAGATTCTTCATATCTAAGTTTGGCACTGGAGAAAAATATTATCAGATATTTTCTGTAAGTTGGTCATTTAGGTGAAATGAAGAGAGAAAGTAAAAATGTTGAGTTCTGCTGAAGAAATCATCCCTTCATGATTAATCTCCCCAGTTTTCAGATGAAGAATTATGAATGATGCGTATTCCATGAGTTTCCTTGATCTCTTCCACTGATTAAAAGACACTTGACTGCTGGTACTTTATGTACCTTCTGTAGCTTGGCACACCATTAGTGTAATGTGAAGTACATTGTGTGGAGAACAGACAGCAGTGAAAGGGTTAAAGATTTTCACGTTAAATCCTAAAAATTCTGTTTTCGTACACATGGCCTTAAAGTTCACACAGTAATTTACTTAGGGAAGCTCCTCAAATTAATTTTGCCACTGATTACAGAATGCCTGATGATACCTCATGAAACAATCAGGGATTTAAATTTGCTGGTTTTTTGAGAAGAAGGGGGGG
>VZRZ01001083.1:64629-166652 GCA_013398175.1 Climacteris rufus
AACTGGGCTCCTAGTGCAGTTCTGTGCCCTGTTCTCTGAGAGGCCTGAAACTGGGCCTTCTTAGATGCAAACGTGTTTACATGTCAGTGATTAAATCTGCGTCGGGGGCCTCAGAAGTAGGAAGGGCAAAGCTGCGAGCAGCAAAGGGCGGGATGTTACACCCAGGTGTGCAGCCACCACTGGCAGCAGGCACAGCCCAGCCCGGCACAGGCACCCAGGAGGGGCAGGGGCTGCAGGAGGGCTGTGCTGTGTTTCCTCCTTCCCTGGGGTTGCTGGGAATGTTCTGACAAACCTGTCAGTCCTGCTCTGCTGCTCTGTCAGCTTGTGCCTGACAGATCAGGGAGCCTCATGCTGTTTCATGGTAGTGACAAGGTTTTTTTTTCTCACACTGTATAAATTGAATTGTTTCCTATTTATCAGTTTCTGTCTGTGCATGTGAACTTTGTTTGATGTCAGAAATTCCCAGTGCTACCCTACACCTTTAAAATAACTTGCCAGGACACTCTATACCTTTCCATCAGCATGGGGGAGTTTCTTTGAGGAGACCCTGAGACTTTGTCTTGCCTCTTCCTCTTGCACTGGGAAACATTGGCTGTGGCATTCAGCTGATGCTCATGCCTGCAAAATTCCTCTTCTGGCCTAAACCAGGCAGCTAGGCAGCCCCTGGGACTAGCTCAGCCTGCATCCCTGCTGCTTCTTCTTTCTTTGTGACTCTCCTGATGCATTTTTGCATTTAGCAAAATTCAGGTGATCTTGCAGCATTCTGTCCTGATGGCAGAACTGTCCTGTTTTACTCCTTGCCTATTCTTCGAGGACATCAGGAACTCCAGCTGCTCTTCTCTTCAAAGACCAGCTTTGAACACACTTTCCTTACAAAGAGCCTCCCAAGCTTTTATTATTTGAACATCAACTCACTACTGCCTTGCCTTCAGGCACTAAAATAATGAAATTAGTCTTATATTTTTTTATTTCATAAGAATGAATTTTTGAGATGAGATGAGCTGCACGCACTGAGACAACTGCTTAAAATGCAGTTTTACTTAGAGTCAGAAAATTATTCTAAAGGTATTTCCCCAGATTCTTGTAGAAGTTATCTCCATCAAAAGCAGTTAAGGTTCTGAAATTATCCAGAGACTTAAATAAATCAGTTTAGTCCTTGCACAGATGTGGCTATACATGTTTCATGAGGCAGTGGCATCCCCCTGCGCACACCATTCTGGAGGGTCCCTCTTTCTGCTGTGCTGATTTGCCTTGTCCTTCTGTCCCAACAGGGGTACAGCACATGGCTCTCTCTCTGCCAGCACTGTTCTCTTCCTGGCCTGTTGTGTGTCTGTCCCTAAGGCTGCCCTCCACAGCATCATGGAGCAGTGGGGAGTCAAAGTGGCCTGTGTGGAGATCAAGGATGTCCAGATTCCCATGGCCATGCAGAGGGCAACAGCAGCTGAAGCAGAGGCTGCTCAAGAGACAAGAGCTAAGGTGAGACCCACACAATGTCTATCCCCAGGCCCTCATTTCCTTGTCATAGAACCATTCCAGCTGGAATTATTTAGGTTGGGAAAGACGGTGAAGATCACCAAGTCCAACCATTAACCCAGCACTGCCAAGTCCCCCACTAAACCTAGTTCCTCAGCACCACATCTACATGCCCTTTAAATAACTTCCAGGATTAGTGACTCCACCACTTCCCTGGGCATCCTCTTCCAGTGCTCGACAGCCTAATTTTTTTCATAATATCCAATCTAAACCTCTCCTAGGGCAACTTAAAGGCCATTTCCTCTTGTCCTGTGGTTCCAGGAATCCAAGCTAGTTTTTCTCCTCATTGTAAAGCTGGATTTTCCCCACTATGGACAGCGTTTCCATGCCATTTCAATTTCTTTCCTTTTGCAGGTTGTGGCAGCAGAAGGAGAAATGAATGCTTCCAAAGCTCTCAAGGAGGCCTCCATGGAGCTGGCTGAGTCTCCAGCAGGTCTGCAGCTGTGTTACCTGCAAACATTAACAGCTGTGGCAGCACAGAATAATTCCACCATTGTCTTCCCTCTCCCTATAAATATTTTTGGGAGTTTGGGGCAGAAAAGTACAGGGGGATAGAGACTGTTCTATGATCGCTCCTTGGCCAGGGGTTCCAGATTTGCAGAATTAAAGTAGAGGCATGTTTGGTCCTCTGTCCCCAAAATAAGAGTAAAATTAATTTAATAATGACATATTGCTCCCACATTGAGACTGCACTTGCAAAGTTCAGACCCGAAGCAGCTCAGCTTAGACACACCTCCAAATAAAATGGAAGGATATATGTAAAATGAATGTTAGACTGTTAGAATGTTAGAAATATAATAAAATTAATATAATTAATGAAAGGAATAATGAATGAATATAATGAATGAATGTTATCATGTTAGGCATATAAAATTTCAATGATACTTTCACCACCTTTACAGAGGCTTGAGTGTTGCAATTATTTGGTGATTTGTCTGCTAGTCAGGAACCTCTGAGCTGCTGATGTACTCCACACAGCAGAAGGGTCAGATACTGGTATTTAACTCAGCTCTGTGGAGTGGAAAGAATGGATTTAGCTCTTAACCTTAGATATATTCTTTCATAAATATTGGCAGAATTACCAGCTAATTGGTATATCAGTAGAACAGCCTATTCTTTATCCTGTGTTAATAGAAATTAGTACTTGCTTTACTGACCTTGGCTATATTTTGCCATAGCACTGACATTTATATAAGCTCTGTAATAAAATAAAGAGAATATAAGACCAGTCACGTTTCCTAAATGTGGAAGCTGGGGCAAACCTTGAGGTCCTCTGTTAAATGTAGTGCCTATCTTACAGCTTCTGTAGATTTCTTATCCTCCTTTGCATATGTCATGAAGCAGTGATGCAGGTTTTCCTAAAATGAGCCTTCCCCACCCTCCATCCATGCAATGCCTAGCAGCTGTGAGGATGATGCTGATGATATCTGAGTTTAGCTGACATTAAATTTGAGTTTGCAACCTTCAAAAATAGGTAGTCTGTTCACAGAGCAGGCACAGAGCAGTGAACTGTCTCCTGTGAATCTGAAATTTCTTGTGATAGAAGCTGTTCTGTTAAGTCCTGCTGCAGTGTAATGTCTTGTCCACATGAGGATCACTGCTGCCCCTCTTATTATTTGACTCCAAATTAACCACATCAGCATGGACCTACTAATTATCATATCATTGATACAGGTCCTTCTTATTTTTACTGCAGTGTAGCACAAGCAGTCCAGGTGGCAAAGGTTTGTGCTCAGTAGCTGTTGGCACCAAAATTGGTATGAGCATCTGAGGATGGTGACCTATTCAGCTCTTCACACAGATGCCAGATGGCATCTTGCTGGCAAACTGCAGAAGTAAAACCTATAGCTGAAAATCATCTGCTTATCAGTGTTACCAAAACATTTTCTACAGACTTTTTCTTTCCTAAGAAAAGAGTGGTTTTGAGTTAAACCCTAGAAAAAGAAGAGCTTGAAAGACATGTGGCTACAGAGTGCAATTAAAAGCAATTCTGTGCCTCCAGTGAGCTACCAGTCCCAACGAGCCTGTGCAAGTCTCCTGAGTCAGTCACAGGACACATCCAGTGTGCCACTTCCCGCTCCAGATACAGAAGTGTATGGAAGTCTGCTCTGGTACAAGGGGGGTCACCAGAACTCACAATTACAACCAGAAACCAGCTGATGTGTTTAAGCATGAGTGTTGGTATCTCTTCTCTTTCAGCAGCAGTGTAACAGAGGTAAGCCCATGAATGCCCAGTCTTCTTTCTGACCCATGAAAATTTCTTCGTCTATTTTTTTTTAATTATTCTTTTCTTGTCCAGGACTGAAGGATTTAATCAGCTGTGCAAGCACAATATTTTTTCATTTGACCCTCCACAGGGTAATTGTAATGTTGTATAATGGATCAAGGAGACAGAAATTCCTGCTTTCTCTTTCCCAGTGTCAGGTCCAATAAACACAATAACTAGCACAGTAACTGCAGTTTTTCTTGTATTACCCACACACACACATCTACAAGAGGGTACCCCAATCATCAAAACACTGCAAGTAACAGCACTGCAATGTTTCAGTTGCCACTCAGATGCACAGGTTTTGCAGGAAAAGTTCTGGCAGAAGGCAAGCTGCAGTCCCACGGAGAGATGTGGGGGTCAGAGACATGGTTTAGAGGTGGCACAGACTGTCAGATGTGCCCAGAAAGTCCTGCAGGTGAGCACAGCTCTGCCGCCGCAGGGTGCTACGGCACTCATTGACCTCCGGGATTTTCTCCACCCAGGCTTGTGCATCAAGTAAGTACTGCATCCTGAGTGAAAATGGGACAGGTAAAAAAGGTTAGTCATTGGTCCTGCCATAGAGCAATAGGAAAGCATAATCCCTGAGCTGCTGCATCCCTCCACTGATGCATCTCTGACATCAGGAGTTTTGCTAGCCAAGAAACTTGCCTGAAACTTGGTTTCACCATCAGGTTAACTGAGCTTTGAATAAATTTGAGGAAGCGTCAGTGCCAAGCTGGCACAGACGTGGCTGTACTTATGTTTAGACTGTGGCAGGTAAGCTTGAGCTAAGATTCTATTAGAGTTTTCCAGAGTGGCACAAAAGGCCCAAGTGCACACGAGTGGGACAGAGTGAGGGGAAGTTTTGTTTCAACACTGTGTACCAAAATGTTTCATAATTTTCTGCAATGAGAAGCTGTGTAACTTCCAGTATTTAATGACTGAACAGGAGAAGAATTTGGAATTTAAACCTCTGCTGGGAGACTCCAGTCTCTATCAGGCTTCTTTTGAAGCAGGCCACTGACTTAGGCACTGACTTTGGTGTCATATAGAGATGGAGATGGGACCTTTAACGGTTTTAGGAAGTGGTGCTCACAACTGGATGGAGATCTCTCTGCCAGAAGCTTTCTGAGGCACTACCTTTCTCCAGTTCTGCGCAGGGAAGTTAAACATTTAAGATATCTTCCTCCCTGACTATTTGATAGTGTCATACTAAATTTCTACTCAGATAAATTCCCTTTTTTCATTAAAGTGTGGCAGTGAGAAACGAGAAGAACGTGCTATTTCCCTGCATGATGTAGCAGCAAGTTTGGGAGGTGCTCTTTGTCATGGTCCCACCTATTCCTTTTGCAAACAAAGGAGCTGTTTAAGGCATCTGCTGTGGATGGACTGTGTAGCTTTCCCATTCTGCTTTTCTAAGGGTGAGTTTTCAACCCAGTGCAGTCAGGGTCAGATTTGATTCTGAGAAGTCTGGGAACCAGGCTCTGCATAGACCCATGAACTAATAGATTTGGGTGGCTCAGCTGCTCCCCACAGCTCCCCTTTTGCTATGGAGTGGAACTCTTTGCATTTTAGTAAATCCAGCAGAATCTGTACCTGAGAAATTTGGTGCTGCCTTTGCTTTCTGGAAGTATTCTAATAGATTGAGTATCCTCTGGATTTATGGTCCATGACAGCAGCTGCTGCTGCTCAGACACCATTGCACTTACTTGTTGTTGCAATCAACAGTTTCCCCATCTTTCCCCATGAGGAGGTACCGTTTGCCAGGGACAATGTTTAACTTGCACATGGAGCGTGTTAGGAACTGTCGGTGGTCACCCACTTGGATGCTTTCATCAGCAGCTGCGGGACAACAAGAGAAAACTCCATGAACTTTTCTACAAAAGAGTAGAACTGTAGCCCACAGGACATAACACTTTGTGATCATGTACCCTAGTGCTCAGGGTAAGGTAATATTTTGCTTGGGAATTGGGACTTGACATGGGAATAAATGGCTGTGTTATAGTAGTATACATTTCCCTTAGCATTATGTGGCAAAAAGTAAGCCTTAGCTGTTCGTCTTGGCCTTTGCAGTACCTTTTGAAGGAGCTGTTTTCCTATAGACCTTAGGACCTTTCGGACCTAAGGGAGTTTGCTTAAATCTCAGACTGAAGAAAAAGCCAAGGAAAATAGAAAATATGTTATCTTCTATTTCAGATTGCTCAGGCTCAGAGTGGTCTTAAAAGCTAGCAAACTAAATTCAAATGTCTTGGGGCTCAACAATACAGCAGACAGTATTAAAATCCCACTCTCCCTACCACACCTGACCTGAAGTTCTCTGATGTAACCTTTATATTATTCCCTCTGAATCTGATACATAGGACATGCTCCTGGTGATCTCCATGTTAAAATAACTTAGAAGATTCTGGTCTGGATTCTGGCCCAGAAGATTATTCATTCAGAACTACACTGCCCACTGCAGAAAGGGGCATCCAAGGCAGAAGAGATGGCTGCTCCAGTGCTGCAGTGACATGAGAGCTGAAAAGATGCTTGTTCATCAGACCAACCTCAGGTCACGAGCATACTGTATTGTAACTAGAACAACAATTTTCAAAGTCCATTTGAAAAAAAACTGCAAGTAACAGCAATATTTTAATTGCTTACTCTCTTTCTAACCATAATTTGAAATTTCCTGCACAACTGTAGTGACATAGTCAATATTAAACCAGCTTAAATTACAGGTAAATTACACCACAGTCTTTCTATCAGTTAACAGAAATTTGTGCAGCTCCTGCTGTAATACAGACTATTATATTACAAGTATGGAAATTATAGTAATCAAAATCCTAAAAGTAGAATCAAAACCTGAAGTAAAATATTTTAATATTAATTAGATTACAGAGAATTTGACATAGACTGTGAAATCTAGCTTTAAGAACCTTATCTACCACCTAGTTAAAACTTATATTAGTTTTATATATGGTACTTATACATCTGCATTTTTACAGGGAATAGTAAGTACTGTAGGTTTTGTCATATAACCCAAGACCTTTTTGCTGTTGCTATGCTATATGGTGTACTGAATTTTCATTTTGTTCATGGAATGCAGAGATGGATCAGAACGACTTGAGGAAACAATGATATTATGCCTCATTGGGTTTAAGTTACCAAGATGTTTCTCGGTTCATGTGCTTCACAAATGGCCTAATACTGTTCAGACTGTGGGGATCGTAAGCATTTGAGTTATTATCTTAACAGGTTACTACACAATTTTCAATTTTAAATCTCCAATTAAAAAAAAAAGTAAAAATCTAAAGTTTCAAAGCATCCAAGCAGAATTTAAGGGAAACTTCAAGCTTCAGAATCTATAATGGGAAATAAAAAAAAACCAAACAAACAAAAACTAGGGGAAAAAAAAAAAAGAGGGAAAAAAGGGTTCTGTTCTACTTTGTATGGACTATACCATCCCTAAAGAACTCCTGAGGGAGTCACAGTACAGCATAAATATTAGCCATCTAAAACATATGCACTAATTCTGTTAATAACCAAAGTAATCTGAGAAGCATGCATTTGCAAAATTCTCCTTTGCTGACTCCCAACCACAAATAAGTGTGTCCATCTGTCTTCTGAACCCACCCTTTACTTCAAAGAGTGATATGGAAATAATGACAGGGCCCAGAGAATGACATCTTACCTTACTAATTCTTACCTACACTTGGTGATGCCAACAGAGGCCACCCTCACTCAAAAGGGCCACAGAGAATACAAAAGATAATAACTCTAGTTGAGTCACAAGCTGATTTGGGTGCTACAACAAGCATTTCTTGCATCCTCATGGCTTCATGCCTCCTGTCAGTCTTTCTCAAGCCTGCTGAAAGCTTACTGATGCTCAGAAGTTGCAATAGACAGCACAAACCAAAGGGTATTTTCAAGTATGTGGGAATGGGAGAAGACATCTTTTTCCTTCAACTTCACATTCAAAGTATGTTTCTGTCAGCTACCAAGAAACAAAATCTTTCCAGTGCTTGCCTGAAAGTTGTGAGTACAAATGCATTGGGACCCAGAACCCTAAAAAGCCTTTAAATCCTGTAGGTATTCTGAAGAGATTAATGGAACTTTCCATCAGGAGACCATAATCTCCCATAGCTGGTATTTTGACCACTAGGTACATTATAATTTCCCTGCATATGGAAAGCCCTGGGTATGTCAGACACTCTCTCTGGACTCATGAAGCATGGACCTGATTTTCCTACAGGAACTGAGCATTGGGCACAGATCAAAAGTTGTGTGTCATAAAGTATTGTGTGACATTGCCAGATCCCTGGGCAAAGACTGATGGAGTGAGTTAATTATTCTGTTCCAGAGAGGGAAGATTTAAAAACCTTTGAAGGTTTTTAAAAAAGGATTAAAAACCTTTGGGATTAAAGCTCATGGGTTTGTTTTGGTGGCAAACTCAAAACTGGCAACCACATGATACCACAGCAGCTGAAGTCTGACATGTCATCTGACAGCTTCCTCAAAAATTGCTCTGAAGAGCATCAGTGTTCACAGATGCTGCTGATTAAGTTCACATAGGGGCAGCTGGAAGGCCAGGCCTGCAAAAGGACATTGTCTAAGAGCTGTGGAAATATTCACACTGCACCTAACAACAAAGAAGCCTTTCTATTTCTTTATCACGGTTATTAAATTGAAGTTCCAAAAATTTTCCTGTCTTCATTGACTTCAGGCGATTCACTGTGGACAATTCTTAGCCTGTTCTGCAAGGGTTGCAATTGCTTAATAATTAATTGAGCAAGAATCACTTAAAATCCTCATCTAGTATCAGAACAGAGGTCAGTGGATATGTCTACACTAGAAAAAATAAGATATATGAACAGTCTATAAAATGAACTAGTTGATGTAGAAGACTTAATATCCACACTATGCATGAGTTTTGAAGGGTTTATCTCAGACTAGCTCCACTTCATAGCTGTGGACTCAAAGCAGCTGGGGTGTGTCTTCTGGCTTAGTTTCATCTGAAAGGATTAAAGCTCATGTGCTCTGGGATTGCATAATGTGAGCCAAAAAAACTACCCCCGAGCTGCGCTGAACAGTGAGGCAGCTGCACCAAACAAGCCTTGCAATAAGTCAACCTTCTTGAAAGCCTATTGTAGAAATATATCTGGCCCTATTTTTCTATAGCAGAAGAAGGCATCTGCATGGCTCATGCTGGCTCACATTTAATCAACCTCGTTTTCCTACTGGTGAACGAAAGGAGTCAAACATTTTGATACTTACTGGCTTTAAGGATTTTGTGGATTTTGGCCTCATAGTAATCAAAAACATTCTTATTTGTACTGTTGAGGATCTCCACCTCGTACACTGCAACAGAAAACAACAGTGTCATGCCAGATGGAAACATGAAGTTGCATCCAAAGACTAAATAATAGTTATGTTTTACCAAGTGTCTATACAGAGGCCAGTGTATCATCTGTTTACAAACCAGAGGATTATTAATCAAGAGCCTCTAGATTTGTATTCCCTTTTCTGTATTTTTTCAAGGAAGCTCCTCTGGGATTAGCTTTTCACTCTTTTTCCTCTCCTTCTGTTAGGATCTAATTTACCTTAACTGGCTCAGCCAGTTTTCCTTCAGTAGTTTATCCAACTTTCCATCCAAAGAAGAGGCCAGAAAGGCAAATTAACAAAGAAAAAAATATTAATCTAGCAGAAGGAGCTGCTGAACTATGGCATGTCATGGAAAGCCTACTCTTCATTTACATCCTGTAACATGACGGATGTAGGGGAACCATGTTTTTTTTTCTAAACCCTGTATCATAATGTCCATCCTTCCCTCCCCAAGCACCCCACCGCATCTTTCCAAGGCCTTTGCTTTCCATTTCCATCCCCTGATGACTACAATAGCACATGCCTTCATTTCATCTCCTTGGCCTCTAGGCCACACGCAAAAACCTTACTCAGTCCAGGAGAGGTCTGGGCACATAAACCTACAGGTTTATTGATACTAAAAATAACTATGTTTAAACTAAATCGACAGTTATCTTTCATGCCTTACCATAATCTGCAGTAGGTTGGTAGCAGACAAAACTAAAGCGTGTGGTTTGTGTTACTGCTTTACTGAAAGTTGATTTTTGTCTTGGGCAGGGACCTGGAGGGAAGAAAATAAGTGATACACCTCTGTAGGCATGGACATGTGGACAGATATAGTTTACACATCCACATTCACACAAAAATATAACAGAGAATAAAATGGCAGAACAACTTTCTTAGAGGTGTGATGGAAGGTTTTTACACACACATGCACATATGTGTATATATACATTGCATTTATCTATCAAAAGATCCTGGATATCTTAAGAAAAACATCAATTTGATGTCAAACATCCTAGAGGACGCAATGTGTTCTGTATTACCCATTAGGATAATTCTAATCCCTTCTGGGCTTAACAATTCCCATGTTAATTGTTCCTAGAAGTAACCATATTCTTTTAGACCAGCCTGTGTATTCCAACCATTCCTTACCTTCTGCACACTGGCAGACGTGGGCGTGGCACAGCTTTGAAAGCATGGCACTGTGCTTGGGAGCGCTGTAGAACACACTGCACTTCCTGTCTGTGGAGAAGGAACAACACAGCTTGTCTCAGAGAGCCCGGGTGCAAGAGCCTGTACAGTAGAAACTGCATTTGCAGCCCAACATTTCTCTGGCCCAGAGAAACTAGAGCACTAAGGGATCAGATGTGCATCAGCAGTTCACAAAAACTTATACCTCAGGCACCTAGAGTACAGTGTTGCCTTTCAGCTGGGCAACAGTTTGGGTTTCTTTTGGTTCAGTTTGGATAAATTTTGTTTGGGCATTTTTGGTTTTTTTGGAGTTTTTTGTTTGTTTTGGTTTAGTTTTCTAAGTTGTACTCTTCACTCCCTGCATTCCCCTTTTTTTTGGTTCCCTGTGGAAACCATCTATCTTAAAAACACCTTTAGACCCTAGGACAACAATGAACATTGCACTGTTTCAGAAGATGATAGGATCACCAGTACTTAGTGGTTTAAACTCAGTGTAAACTGTCTTGGATCCCTCAGTTTAGGCAAAGTAGAGAGTTGACCTAACTTTCCACTATTGTTTACATAACTTCGGCAAATGGGGATGATTTGCATTTAACCTTCTTTGAAAGGGGAACAAGACTGGTTTCCCCAGCAAGCACAGTACATAAGTCAAACCTCTAAGGTTGCCTATCTTAGATGTATAAAAATACAGCCTGACAAAATAAAATGTGAGTGAAACCTGCTTAAAAGCACTGTGAGAAACAGGAACCCAGAAAATCTGATTTAAAAATCCATGAGCGTAAAATTTTGCATTTTCAGTCCATTTGCAACATTGGACCATTCTTGAAAAGATCTCCATTTAGATAATCTGAAGTCACTGGAAGACAGTATGCAAAGCAGGTTATTTTATCACTGGACAAAATTAAATGGTTTCACACACTATATCAAAATCAACTTTCTTTAGACTGGAGTGGTCTTTTGAGGGTCTCTCAAGCAGTTTGGTATCATTTTCCTGTGTCCTTACCAGGGTTGTAAAAATCGTAAAGGATGGCATTTGCTGGCTGAACCAAGCCCATAGGATTGATTTGCTTTGCCCCAAATGATATACAATCTGGGTCTGGTCCACTTGGGAGCTGGAGGAAGAAGGAACAACAGTTTTGATGAGAAAATCAACTCTATCTCCTCAGTCAATATCTTAACGTTTGTGCCTGTGCTAGTTGTTGATCACTTGCTTCTGACGGCATAGCGGAGTTAGTATTGATATCTGCTTTGGCTGTGGAAGTGAAGCAACTCAAGTGAGTGTAGGGTGGAGTCATTATTCAAAATATTGGGAAATATATGCAGAAACTAGGGACCTTGATGTTTACATTTGTTTGTCACTATATGGATCTTGATCTTAACACACAAGATGTCTGTGTGGAATTTACAGGACCATCAGTCAACAGTTTTGTTATCATGTATGAAAAGCATCCTTTCTGGCTAGGGAGGGAGAGCATTTCTCTTTTTTCTTGGACCAAAGGCCAGATCTTGAATATGGACTATATCTCATGGGACATAGAAAGGTGGAAGATGAAGGTGTGTGTTTACCTTCTTCCCTTCCTCTGTCCTTTCCACTGAGCCATTCAATGATAACAAATGACAAAAATTACAGAAAAGTAACGGAGAGTGAAAAATGCAATGATTAACTTAAAAAAAAAAACCTCTCTATTCTGTCTGAAGTGGCAGGGATTAGAAAATCATTGGGTTTGCTTACCTCACCAAAGTAGAGCAAAACCTTGCCTTCCTTGTACTCATAGTGCTGAATGTACCGGTCTGAAGCTGTCACCAGCTGCAGGAAAACAAAGAAACAAACAAATCAAAACAAACCCCTGGCAGAACAGCAATGTCTTTGCTACCACCCTTCACATTCTAGTTTGCTTTGTTCAGCTGCATGCTTTATTCTGCTCTCTTTCCTATTCCCTAAAGGAGACAGTCCCTGAGAGCATGAAACTGGGCAAACCTCCCTCAACTGAGCAGGCTCCAGAACACAAAACTCTGTAGTCACATTTTCAGAGTACTGTGTCCCATCTCCTTGTCACTGTGCCCTGCCATCAACCACCTCTAAAAGACGACTTGCCTTCCACCCTGCAAGCACAGGATGCACTGTGGCACCTGTGCCAGCAGAGATGCCAATATGTGTTAAGAAGAGGCGTGGATTTAAGTGTCCTGCTGAACCTTGCCCTAATTGCTATTACAAGGGACTAAGAAGGCTGAACTCTGTTCAGCACAAGCTTTGCATTTCTTCTAAATATTCAGAAAATATTTTTTTATCAGAATAAGAATAATGAAAATCTATCTGTTCAAAATCTGTTTTCCTCTGTTTATTCTATGTTTTTTTGGAAATATTTTGAAAGACAAATTTTCTAAAGGGGCTATAAAGCATCACAGAGGAAAGTGTGTTTCCAACCTGTTCAAGTTCCTTCGTGTCGGGCTCCAACCCACTCAGCAGAGTGAGATCAACCAGGGACATCTTTGGTGTTTTGAAACCTGTGGACCTTTTAAGGGAGATAGTCAGCAGTGAACATCTTCTCTGAACAGTCAGGTTGCTTTGAAGAGTTTGACTCTCAGGTGAAACAAAACATTCTGCTCCATTTAACTTTCCTAAGTGGATTTTAAATTGAAAATTATCTGCCTAATTCATTAAGACTCATGAGGTAAAATGAGTCATCTAAACTAGTCAAATGGTCATCCAAAACCCAAGTGTCTTGCCTGAACTTTTCATGCAGACTTTCCTTAGAGGTGATGGGCAGAAAAAAAATCACCTGTGAACAACAGTTCATCCCACCTTAAAAACATTGTTGAAGAGAGGGAGGTAAACAGCACTGACAAAGTCTCTATGCTCTATTACATACAAAGTGGAGACAGGAAATGAATTTATCCAAATTTTTCATGGACTAAGTCAAATTTACATCACATTTTCTGTCAGAGGCAAAAATCCTCATTGCTGTAATTATCTACTAAATACATGTATTTGATTTCCAATCTTTCTGCTTTCACCTTCTCAAAAAGGTAGTTGGGTTATTGCTGGAAAATGAAGTTGTTCTGCACACACACAGGGTGCCTTGACATTCTGCGTATACTTAGTGGTACTTTAGAAATTGTTATTTTGGCACTCTCCCTTTTCAATAAGGGATGTACCACAGTGTAGAGAAGAAGAATGGCAATTTAATTTGTGCCTTCTGTTTTTCTCCTATGTCTTAACTACAAGGAGCTTCACATTATTGTCTAAACTTCAGCCTAACACTCGGCAGAACAGTGCCTAGCACTCGGCAGAACAGTGCTGTAGAACAGTGGATCTGGTAGTTGATTAGTTTTACATGGCATTTAATGGGGAAAATGATGCTTTGGCCAGTACACAATTCACTGAAAATATGTTTAATGAGGGAAGGTGAAACTTTGGAATTACGATAACTTCAGTCCTCCCCTGCCACTGTTCATGCCACTGTTTGGGACGGGGGATAAAAACCACTGTCTTCAAGGCTTTGCCAAAAGTCAGTGCAAAACCGAAATTCTACTGCGGAACAAATCCTGCTTCTGCTGTCCTGCTCCCCTCTAGAAGGGGAACCCAGGATAGCCACAAATTTGTGCCTGTGAGACCAATGTCAGACTGTAAATGGGAGCAAAGACAGGTGTTTCAGTGTTATGCTGCATGGGAGGATTTCTTTCTTACTACCTCTGCCCTTGCCAACTTCTTGTTACAACAGAATATCCCACCTGCCTCCTCGTCTCTCCCAGATACTAGTAGTCTTCCTTTCTTTTTTTATGAGGCCAGAGTATGACCATGAAGGAAGTAACAGCATCTCTCCAGAAAGCGATGAAACTGCAAATGTCTCACTACTGTATTCCAGCTGTATTTAATTTTTGTAATAAAAGATTTCTCCCAAATAATTAGCCTGCCAGGTGCTTTAGAGTCTCCTCAGAGTTTGATGGGGCAGAATCTGCAGTGGACATTTGAAGTTTGTAAGCCATGTAAATAAACCTCATACTTTGTCTGGAAACCATTTCTCCTGCCATGGGAGAGAGGACACAGACTCACAGTATATGCAGACTCACAGAAGATCACTAGGTTGGGTGCTGAGCTTGTGAATATGAAGAGGGTGACTAAGGAGAATTACAAACGAATGAAAGCTGATCTTGCAGACCTACCTGACACAGACTTTGTATTGCAACGATTCTGCTTTACTGGGACCGATCACATCCCTTTTTGTTCTGCTGCGGATATCAAACCAATCAATTTCAGACAGCATCTCGAAAGTGCTGTTTCCTGCAGTATTCAAGTCCTCATAATCATCATCTTCATCAGAGTGTTCAGTTTCTGGAGGTAAGAGACACGGTCAGCCATGCACAAATTTAGCTCCTTTTGGTATAATCAGTGGGCAGTCATGCCATCACTGTGAGTTTTATAGCAGTTCACTGTACATTATCTCATTGTTTCAAATTTATTCCGAGTTAGATTTTCAGGGATAACTATAGTACAAATAACCAACAAAGCTAGCTAAGAATGGTTTTAAGGCTATGCATAAATATATAAAGGACAATACCTCCCTCCAAAGGTTAACAATTCGAACAGAAAAAAACCACAGACCCAGGCAGAGATGATGACAAATACACACTTCTGGGGATGGAAAACACATTCTTGCTCATATGAAAGACCTATGACACATCTGCCTCAAAGAGTTTCAAGCCCACATGGTAGGTCCCTTATTAGCCAGGGAACTGAGCTGGGCTTTCCCCTCTGTGAAGGGAGTTCACCTCCCGTTTCTCAAGAAGAGTTTCTACTTGTACCTGTGTAACTGTTAAGTTACTGCTGCACTCACAGTCATTCAGATAATTATTAAAGTGTTTAAAAATAAGAATAATAAGCTAAATGAAACAATAACTAGGCAGAGTTCAGGGGCTTTTCTTTTTCCTTCTTTCATTCATTTGTTCTCACTTTTCAAGGCTGAAATGTTATGAAGTATCATTAGCAACTTGCCAAATGTGTCACCTTCAAGACCCAAACCCTGCCCTATTCACTCACCAGTGTACTTAAGGCTCCCTTCCATTTCCACTGTCAGAATCAAATCATTGCAGGTGTTGTTCTTCAGCTCAGGTGACCAGTACATTTTTAATATCTAATATGAACACACAAACAGCATGCCACTAAAAATATCATTTAAATGACAAGGGATTTACGCATCCAGGGCTCCAGCACATGTTGATGGGACATGGGAGTGTGGAGAGAAAGTCCCGCAGTGGCACAGACTGGTCACGAAGGACTGTCAGGGGTATAAGCAATACACAAATGGTGTGGGACTCCTTTCAGATAACTCTCCATACCCAACCATAAAGAGGTCCTTCACACTCCAACCACCTCTATCAGCATTAACATTTCATGGATTTAATAAAATTAAAGATGGGAAAAATTCACTGCCCATAAGGGCAGGCTTTAGGCCACAAATTTTAGAATTTTGGAGGTAGGAAGACAAAGATTGAGGCCATGGCAAATAATTTTTCTCTTCATTTACAAAAAGGTGCTAAAAGAAGTCCATTTGGACTCTGAATTTGAATTTGCAGCTTACACTCATTGTCCCATTTCCTTTGCCGTGTACAGATACCTCAAGGTTTCTCCCAAGCTCAAACTGCAAACAAAGGGAATAAAAAGAAAAGATATTTAGTCTGTACTCAGCATCTGATCTATTGTTTTCCTATTATTTTTACAATTTTCTATGTCTCCAAATTTGGATAGGGAAAACTTCCAGCTATGAAAGGAATTATGAGACCTCAAGTCTCATAAGATTTTAAATGTGCTGAGGAGGTGCATCTTGCTCTGTTTTAGGGCCCAGTAGACATATTTTACCAACCTCACTCTCTCCCTTGTATTCTGGATTTCTCATTTTCACAGTTAGCAGCACACTGAGGATCAGAATATTCCCCTCTTTCCTCATTCCCTAAAAGGACTTGGGCTTCTGTCTGTTCTTCACTACTGGAGAGATTCACATCACCAAAGTCCTCAAAGAGGCATGAAAGCACCTCTCAAGTGTGCTGCTAAGCACCTGCTGGGTTTTTGTCTGATTGTTTTTTCTTTTGTTTGTTTGTTTTGTCTTTTTTTTTTTGTGTGTGGGTTTTTTTTTTTTTATTTTAAAAAAATTCTGTTGTTTGTCCGAGTAAATTATTTCAAAGTATTATAAACCAGCTAACTTATGGTTGCTTAACATGAGACAACCTAGGCTAGATGAGCCAGTCTCTCCTGTCTGAGGAAAAATAAAAGTTCGAAATAATGGATTGTTGTGTACCTCCATCTGCTTCTGAAATCCTTCATTGTCATCAGTCAGTACAATGGTGTAGTAATTTTGCCTTCCAGGTGTTCCCAGTCTGACAGTCAGGCTGGTAGAAGCAGTGTTCAGTGTCTCTATGCTGTATGCTGACAGAGCTTCTAAGGCCACCACTGTGTCCTATGTGAGAAAGAAAAGCAAGAAACCTAAAAATGATGCCAGGTTATTTCAACAACATGTAAGATGACATTATCAGCCACCTTGAATCCAGCTTTATGCTTTTTGCTGCTTTGAAGTTCTCTGGTATCAGTTTGTTCCTACTTGCACAAATTATTCTTTTAAATTCCCAGCTTTCTTTACCACTAAAATTGTAAAACCACTGGAGTTCTGACTTTATAAGTCTTCATGAAAACAAAGAATATTCTTTGCTAGCTTTTAATGACTTTATTTTGGCCCATTGTTAATTAATGAGTTAATCTTTAGTGCTTCATATACCAAAGAAGTTGAAAATTAACTGTTATGATGCTTTCAATTTTCAACAGAAAAGTCTTTATGAGGCTTCTATTTTCTTCCCTCCCCTTACGACTCCCGCTGAGCTGGTGGTCAGGCACCTGTGTAGAGCAGTACCCTCCGCCATAGTTCCTTCTTTCCGTCAGCCACGTGGCAATAGGCCTCGCGTACTCCATGTCTTCCAGGAGCAGGGTTTGCAGCAGGGCATGGGCCGTGCTTTCCACCGAGACTGCGTTGTTGCCATCGCCCCAGTAGCGCTGCTGCTTCGCTGCAAGAATAACTCAGACATGAATGCCCGCAGCAGAGACACTTGCCAAAAATTGCTGTTGTGCTACACAGTGGATATTTCATGTCGCAGCACTGAGGAGCCACACAACACAGATGCTGTCATGAAAGCAACAAATCAATTGGGAAAGCAAAGATAATGGAAAGGGAAACCCACAGTTTTCAATTTTGACTTATCCAACTGTTACAGTATAAAGTTCCCATTGTACAGTGATGTCCATTGGGTGGAGTGGTAGCATTGTGTCTGGTGGTCCCTCAGACATAACAGTATTAATTTTGCCCACAAATCCAAGCTTCATTAAAGAGAACTATATTCCCTCTGCTCGAACTGGGGCTATTAAACCATAATGTATTTACCAAACATTGGGAGAAATTAATAGGATGGTGGTGCAGCTACACAGCTGTCACCACCACCACCCACTGTGGGGGTAAGAGGTGACATCCATGGGGAGCTGGAGCAAAGCACTCAAAACTGGCAAGGGGCTTTGAAAGCAGGTGGGCTGAAAGAGACACCTTCCCTCTTGATCACAAGTACGGTCTGGACTACTTCTATATGTCACTATTTTCTCATCTGAAGGTATTTCTTTCTCATTTGTTTTGGACATTTTTTTCTTCCCAAGGGAAGCAGAAAACATAAATGAATATTGATGGTGGTTTCTTTCCAATTCCAGTATCAGAGAAGATCACAAAACAAACTTCACTATGCTGTCACTTTACACTGATATTAATTATGAAAATTACATATTAAAATTTAAAACATTGAAATATTTAAATATTTAATATAAATAATTAAATCTATTACACACATACATACACAGTTCTATAAAATTTAATATGTTCTTCATTTACTTGAATTTGTTTTGTTCTTGTAAGTGTGCTCAGAGTGTTTCAATTAGGAAAAGTGCTTTCTAAAGGGATTTTAAGAACGGTTACCAGTACCTTCATCAAAAGAAGAACAGTCCCTTAATTTTCCTTTCACAAACTGGTCTTCTTCACTATCAGACTGCACCAGTGTCAGAGCATAAGCAGTGATGACTGTAGAATAGCAGTCAGTACTGCTTGAAAATTCATTTTTCATGTAAGATACTGCTCCTCTAATCACTCGTGCCTGTGAAAACAGAATGGACACTTTTGAAAAGATTCCTGGGACCTACTAACTCTTACTGTTGCCAAGAGTACTAGGAAATTAGAATACTTCACTGTGGTCATTTTTAAGGCAATTATAATAATTTTTGCTGAGTGATTAAAGACACAGGTGATGAAGCATGTAGCTTGAAACATCTTGTACATTAGGCCATGGCATTTTTTCCTATCCACCACAGATATAAAAAGGTTTTAAACTCCTCATTTGCAGTACTCGAAGAGATAGTAGGGTGGATATGCCATTGTGCAATAGCCTTCAGAGTCAGAGAGTCAGGGTTCCTACCACATCGGGTGACGGGTAGACACGTAGGGTGCGTTGCAATGCTATGGTTACAAAGGCTGTCATAGCCAAATCCTCTTCTGCTGACTTAATGCCACCCTGAAACATGAAAAGGAAAAGTTAAATGTGCACATATATGCTTATGATTAAATCTAGAAAAGCACTTTCCATGAAGTCAAGGATTTTTTTTGCAAACCATCTGACCACGTACCATGCACCTTTAGCCTTAAATTTTTCTCAATAATGTGTGTCCATCTGAAGTATATCTTCAATGGTGGCAGCCAGTTTGCATTACACAGTGTAAGAGATTAGGAGCCCACCATGTTCTTCAGTTGATAATAAATATTTAGTTATTTAGCTTAGAGCTAAAAATCTACAATTTCTTGTTGAAATATTCATGGTTGCAATTTTCAATCACTAGTGGGATGGTTTTTTTTCATTTCTTTGCTACTCTCTACACACTAACATGCCCCTCTACCTTGCAGACAGAACTTTTCTCCTAGAAAGGTATTTATACACCAATACTAGGTCCTTTCTTATCCCTCTTCTCGATAAAGCAAACACAGTGCCCTCATTAGCTTTTTACCCCTGAAAGCTCTCAAAGTATATGGAAAATAGAAGATAATCTCACATGAACAGAGGTCAGAATAAAGCAAAACCCTTTGGACAGTTCTTGAGCTATTGTTTCTTTTTCTTCAATAGTGTTGCATCAACTGTGAAACTGGCTTTGAGGATGAAAGCCTCCCTAGTTGTTTGACACAGATCATTAATAATATTAATACTTGTTTTTTCATATATGTGGTCACTACACTGCATTTTCAATGAGTTTTGGAAGATGCACATTATTTTTACAGTCTAGATTCACGGACAGTATAACAGTTTTGTGTTTCTGAACAGTTATAAGGGATGTGTAGACTAAGATATGGAATTGGAAATTTTGGTTAAGTATCAACATTTTCTTTTTTCACCATGGGAGCAGTGAAATAGTGAAACAGGTTAACCTGAGGGACTGGGAGGTGCTCAAGACTCAACTGGACATGGCCTTGTATGATCTGATCTAAACAGAACTGTTTTGAGCAGCGTTTGGACTAGATAACTTCTGGATGCCCCTTCAAAACTAAGTTACAATTCTATGGGCTATTGCCTTTGGCAATAGAAGGCTTACATTTTTACCAAATATGAACCTCAGAATTCATTTTCTAAGTGCTCTATAGGCATAGCTGAAAAAATTATCTGACTAGACGAAA
Organism: Climacteris rufus; assembly: GCA_013398175.1. Classification (NCBI taxonomy): domain Eukaryota; kingdom Metazoa; phylum Chordata; class Aves; order Passeriformes; family Climacteridae; genus Climacteris; species Climacteris rufus. The sequence goes on from VZRZ01001083.1 coordinate 84,685, forward strand.
AGATAAAGGCGGTGAAGTGCTAGCTGTGCATCTCTGACATAACAGACCTGTTAATAAATCAATTTTACATTACAGATTTTGAACTCCTTACATTGCAGGTTTATTTTCTTTAGTTAGGTTTCTTGTTACACAACAACTCACAATATTCCTTTCAATCTCTAACAGCCCTAAATGGGCAATAAATTCTTCTAAATATGGATGACCTACCTGCATTGACCTGTCCATTACAGGGTGATGGTCATGGAATGAACCATCTGGCTGCTGTTGATTAACCAAGTAGGAAATAGAGTTGATTATATGACTGTCCTGGATATTGAAGTATTCTCTGCTCCTTGTGAGTACTTTCACAATGAATGCAGTTAACCTGCACAAAAGAAAAATTTCCAAACTTGTGCTGACAGATATTTCTAGAAGACTATATTGACAGAAAAATAAACATACTAATTTTATGCACAGACTCATATTCAATACAGTGCACTCACTAGAACCTAGTGAGTTATTATTCAACATCAGCATGAATATTTCTACTCTGTGGCAAATGCAAGATAATTGGTGGGTCAGTATAAATATTTTTCATCGAGGACTGAACATGGTCAGAGAATTTTGTGGCTGATTATTCATGACAAAAGTATATAGGCAACACCATGTCCACCAGATTTTGAAAATCCATTCCCACAGAAAAACTTCTGATAAACCAAATGATAGTAGAGGTAACTTGGAAAAAACCCCAATCAAGTAAAGAATCAAAACCAGAATTAAAACCCCAGGGAAAAAGAAAAAAAAGTAACTTACCATACACTACTGGGGGTTGTTTTAAATGCTCCATAGGAGCCATCCTCTTTCTGAAACTCAAGCAGTCTTGTATAACCTGCACGAAGAGGAGAACACATAACTATTCAGAGAATACCCATGTTATTGGGCATTTTCCTACATCTCTCATATTAACATGGACAAGTTCTGTACTGACAGGTGGAAGAGTTCATGGAGGTGTTCACTGGTGCATTAAGGAGGAAATGACTGGGTCAGCAGACTTTGACACAGAAAAATCACTAGGTTTAAAAGGTCCTCCGTCTTGTTTGACTTAATTGAGCCACGAAAATTATCTGAAAACTGCAGATACCTATGGTTACAAAGCACTTTCTCTTTAGTGAATCCAGGGAAACTTATTTCCCATTATTGACAACTTTTCAAGCTGGTGACTTTATGGTGCATTGAATCAAAAAGTATACAAAGCATCATCTATTGGGTCAGACACAGGCTTAGAAATCATGAGTTGTGGCCTCTGATCTTGACTACTCTTATCTTGACAAAGTCTGTATCATAGGTGACAAATTTTCTACACTGATGAACTTCAATAAGAATCGATAAAAGCATAATATAGGGACTAAATGATGCTGATAATACCAACTACTCAATAGCAGGGTCTCACGTCACTTTTGGTAGTCTTGGATAAATAGGTAAAGAGCTCCACACAGCAACTGTTAGCATGCTTTTAATCTCTATTTATACACTAATTTTTCACAGATTAAATGTGTGTCACATGTTTGATGATCACAAAGACAGGTGCATTATATCGCTTCATGCCATAATCACACCACTACACTTAGAAAGATCAGCTGTACCTGCTGCAATACTGTCAACCCTTGGGCTCTATGTTAGTGCCTGGGAGCTGGAACATTTCCATATACTGTGATCCTGGCTTTGCTGTACATTTAATACCAGTTTTGGATCACATCTTGGAGTGGAGTCTTCCAAAAGCAGACTTGCAGGTGTCTTCTCCCTAAGGAAACTTCCTCCCTCTTTTGGCCTAAGGCTGCTAAAGTCATTCCAGCTTATGTAATGATGAATATGGGAGTGTGGATGAGAAAGTGCCAATATCACAACTAGTGATGGGAATTTCCTTTGTCATACTCCTCTTGACAGCCACAGACAGAGATGTCTACATCCCAGCTGGCCACCCTAAGCACTGCCTGTGATTCATAGGGAAAAATAAGCATTTTTAGCATGTGATTTATCTTGATTAATTTTGAACATCTACGTTAGGAGGAAATGAACAACTGGTCTGTGCTATCCATTTACTCTGAAAAGAGTTGGCATTAATCAGCTCAGATTTTACTTTCTACTTCTAAATTAGGCAAGAAGAGGATGGACTGTGAATGTCAATACCATCCAGAGTCAGATGTTGGCAATTAGTCTCGCAAGCTCTCCTCACAAGTTTATGTCTGTGTGCAGACTATCAGAGGTATTTCTGCGTGGCTGTGTAGGACATCTGGCACTCTTTCAGGAAGTAACAATGGCCAGTGTGCAGTGCAGACAGATAACAAAGTTTCCATCCTTTGGCTTCTGGCTGTTTTGGTCTTTTTTTATTTGTTTATTTCTGCATACCTTTTTCAATCATGCTAATGGCTTCTTTCTTCCGTTCAGGGTTAAAGTTCACCCACTGCTCACTGGCATCCAGGTACTCAATAGCGTAGACTGCAGGGGCCATTTTCACCATCGTTTGCTCTGCACAGCCTGTGGGTACTTGAATCAGCTTCTCAACTCCACTGAGACTAAGACAATTTTCAACAGACTCATCCATAATATTCCCTGTTGTAAAAAGCACAAGATATAGTACATACCTTACTTAAAACTAATTGGTGTAATATGAAGAAAGGTGATACTAACTATAGGTTGACATTTCAGCACGGCCTGATACCCCGCACTATTAAACACTGTTTTTAACAACTTAAAACTATATAAAGCTCTTTGAAGAAGAGCAAGGATGAGGTGCCAAGCCCTGGGAAAGCTGGAGAACAGAGGCACAGTGAAGAAACATGACAGAGAGAGTCCTGAGGCTACGGAAAGCAGGGATGCAAGGAGAGGAGGAAAGACTGGTGCATCAGGTTTGGCCCGGAAAAGTCTTCTTAAACCAGACCTGACCCTCCCACAGAGGGGAAGAAAGATTGTGCATTAATAAAGTTAAACATTCTGTCTGGGTACTTTTTTCCTTCTCTGCAATTTTATCATTTGATGAACTCAAAGATCCTCGTACTTTAGAACAGGGATTTGAAATGGAAGCAAATACCCTTTGTGTCACAAATGCATTATTTTACATTTCCTGGGGAAAAAAAGTATTTATCACTAATAAAAATACTTGCTAACAGATATTTTTAAAATATGCATGCATAAGTATATATACATTTATATATACACTTATATATACATATATACAGTTATTTGATTAAATGAATATATGATTCTACATATCTTCTCATTAGAAAAACAGAACTTTCCAGAATTATACATCAGAGTCTAGCATCCTTATTTCTGAAATCTAAAGCAGATTTCTACAGACGTACATGCAGCACAAGGTTATGGAGAAGGTAAACTCTTCCCTTCACCTCTGGCCTTCCCATAATATTAGTCTGAGCATAGTGAGGAAGGATAGATCTCATAAAGCTATTACATCCATTACAAGGCAGAAGGAGTAATTAGAAAAAGGAAAAGTTACTGGATCAACCTTGGTGATGTTTTGTTTTATGATGTGGTCATGTAGCACAGACTACTTGAGTCATAACAGAAAAGCTAGGAGAGAATGGAGATTTGCCATGCAGGAATGAGCAGCACAGAGGGGCCTGTCTCTTGTCACCTATGGAGAAGTTGTTGATAAAAAATTCCACTTACCTTTCAGGCTAACTAACACATGGCTGTCAGAACCTGGTACCATATCAGATGGTCTTTTCAAGTCCAGTGTATGGGACTTTACTGTAAATAAATCATAAATAGATATTTACATCCAAACTTTTTAAAAATAAACAACATAGAGTGTAATTTTAGAACATACTTTTCCTTAAACATTTCAGAACTAGTGGCAATTATGATAGAAATATTATCAGAAATGTTAAATGGAAATTTATGAAAAAATATCTTTCTTAACTGGATTTAATTTTCAATGTTTAGCAATATTTTAGACTTGAAACAAAACTTGTTTTTAATACCTTTTAAGACCCATTAGTAAATTAAATAGATGCCCATTTAATATTTAAAGAATAATACCTTGAAAAACAAAAGTAAAATAAAACTATTCTAAACATTAGGATTGTTTTTCTTTTCTTTCAGGAGTCCACTACTGTGTATTGGATGGAAAGATTTCTGACAAGTTCTGGTTAACCAAGGAATATCTGTACATTAAAAAGTATTTCACTGCACCCGTCATTCACTCCTCATTCCTAGCCCAAACCTCATCTGTGTCTATCCCTTTTGTGCAACTTACAGTCACTGTTAATGCAAATGGTCTCTTCTTCTCTCTGTAAAACACCTTCAGCCTGCACAATTAAGGAAAGAAAAGTCAGAACATTTGCAAGCACTCACACCTGAAATTAAGCTACACAAAATCCACCGGTTCCACCCGAGCACTAGGCCAGCAGGTGGCATAGATAAGTGATTTTGAAGGGAGATTTTTCTCTAGGTAAAATTCAAGCTTCAAATCACAATTTCAGTTTCCCAATTGAAATATGAATAAACTTTACTGACTTTTTTTTGTGTTACTATTGAAATATTTCTCTGGGTGAAATTCCTTTAAGCAAACTAACTGCCAAAAAATTAAACTTCAAAATTTATTCTCAGCTTTGTGAGCCATCAAGTCAAATTCACAGAGGGACTCAGATTTATGAACCTCTCATATATAAAATCCACAAAGTTCTCAGTACATCTTACTGCTAAGACTTAAACCCATTTCCTTCTGATTCCACACATTCTTCTTTCTACAGTTTCAGTTTTAGTAAAGCTATTTTTACAGTTACTTTTAGTGTTTTGGTATAGCATTAAACTCTGAGACTGTGTCTATATCTAAAAAAGTTATGGCCTGTAACAACAGCAGGTTCCCAGCATCCCATGCCTTACCTTTACCTACATGGCTATCGCCTGACATCAGTGGTGCAAGGATTCATATTTTGCACTTTTTGTGTGGATGGAAAATAGCCCTCCATGGGTCACTTGGGTACTGTAATGATTCTGTGTTGGCACTTGAAAAATGATTTTTTATAAAAGGCTCCTCCTTTTAATAATTTTGAAAGAGAAGTAAGATATTAAGTAATCAATACAGCATCTTTGTTTGCCTGTCAACGTTGTATTTGAGGACACGTGCATATTTGTGAAGTGCCTGCCCTCAACTAGCCATACCTACCACAACTTTGAGATTCTTCCTGATGCTATCACTGTGCCCAGAATCCTGGTCGAAAGCAATAATAGTAATTGGAATTTCTCCCACAGTCAGAGGGACGACTGAGAAGTAGGCTGGTGTTGCAGAGTTCCCCTTGGCCAGCAGTGGCAGCTGCACAGCCTTCTCCGTTGTCTCTGCGGTGCACAGCCCCTTCACTGCATCCATCTTCACTATCACCTGCAGGGACAACACAATGCCTGAGGTCGGTCTGAGTGCATCACTACACAAGGAAAATACCTCTGGAGGTCCCTTGCAATCTGAATTGTTCTTTGATCCCGTGGTCTGCTAACATTCAGCTATATTGATTAGGGCTGTGAAGGTAAATCAGCTAACATTTCTTCATTACACTGAATTTGAAATGCGGTTTTGGCCTATCCCCAAACCACAGTGAAATAAGAAGGATAGTACATTTTTATACATCCCAGCTCTAGATGATTCAATGCAGTTCAGAAGGTGCTGGTCAAACAGCTGACTAGGAGATGGGAAGGAGTGAAAAAAAGAGTATCAGCCTTAGGATGGTGGAGGCCCTAAGCTGAGTGACAACTGTGGCCATATGCAGGACTGCACAGGAGTCACATGAAGACAAAAAGTGGTTTTGTGCTGTGTGCACAGTGAGTTTTGTGTCTAACATATTGGACTGTGTGCACATAATTTACCCCTGTACCTTGTGTACCTTGCAAAGTGTCAACAAGTATCACTATCAGTATCAGCAGCTGGGTATTGCCCAGATTAGCAGGCAGCAAGAAAGTAACTTACTGCTTCAGTGAAGGAGAAGAAGATATTCCCAAATGCAAAGAATATGGCTTTGTAATATGGTAAATAAAATCTGCCTTACGCAGTAAGCTTGACTAGCAAGTAGAACTGGATCCTGCCCCTGGGGAAGGATGGGAGCATTATGTTTGGGCTATAGGAGGGCACTAAAAGGTGGCCAGGCCATTTACATTAAATTATTAAATAACCACAGATCTAACTAGGTAGGCATGCAAGGGACAGCAGTTGTTGATAACAATACCTGGAGATCATTGGGCAAATAGTTGTAAACCACTGCTTTTATTTCTAGTTGCTCGTGTCGTCTGACCGAGTACGGTAATCTCAGGGACACAAAAAAGTCTTTGAAAACTGCAAAGGTGTGGGGGTCAGCTACACAGAACCCTGGGATGAGAAAAAAACCAGGGTTGAGAATTACACACTTAACATCAGCTTATAGGAAGTTAAATGTCTGATAGGAAGTTAAATGTCTAATCAAAACTCATTGCCTGGGCTCCCCTAAAGTCAAGGGTAGGAGAGGAAAACCTGCATATTCAGAAAGCATTTAAACTTATCTACATTAGAGACCTATCTCAGGGATAGACAGTTTACCCTCTGGAGTCACTGATGTGGTTTTGGGTAGGTAGAACTTGGCAGGAGTGTTTGTACTTTTTGTGAATGAAATGTGTCCTAGTTTTCCTGCAAAGGCCATGTTTAAAACACAATGACCTTTCCTTGCTTTCTGAAAATAAACTCCATGCCCATCTCTGCACCCCTGGATGAGATGGGAGTGGGCAGGACCAGAGGGATCCTTTGGCCTTCCTGCATGGTCCTTGTTAACTCCCAGGAGCTCCTAGAACAGCACCTAGGAATCTGAGCTCTCTGGTGTCCAGCCCTTGCTGGTCCTTTTCTGGTTTCCTGGTGCTCTTCTCTGGCTCAGAGACTGCAGGTTTTCATGCTTTGAGATGGCCAGAACTTTGTCCCAGAATTATTCAAAGAAAAGCAGTGTTACTATTGTCACCTTTCTTGTGGCTTCCTGGTCATGTGGAAGCTAAAACAAGGTGGTTTATAGAGGGGAAAGAACAAAAGACAGTTTTGATTGTATGATCCATCGTCCTTCAGACCCCACTTCATGTTGCATTTATAAATATAAATTTATACCTTAACTTCTAGATGGGCTTTAACAGGGCATAAAAGAGGGAAGTAAATGTCATGGTCAAACACTTTGTGTTTCTTCAGTACACACTGTTTTATTCTGTCAATGTAACATTGTATCTTTCTTTTAAAAAAGACACATTCTCTATTCATCCATACAAAGAAACAACAAAATAAAAAACAAACAAAACAAAACAAAAATAAAAACAAAAAAAAAAAAGCAAAAAAAAACCCCAAAAACCTCACCAATATGATACCTTTTTCAGGAGATATACTGATTGCTTGAACTTCCCAGGTAGTTATAGAGTCAGGAGCAAAGTTTTTTACACTAAAAAACACAAAATAAAATGTATAAGAAAGGATGCATAAATGGAAACATTGTCGTTTGAAGAAGTTTGAGTATTGTAAGGGAAAAACACATTCCATGTTGTGGGGACAATGTAACTTGGGTTCTGCCTCATTCTGAAGTCCTCTGCATCAGATAACACATCAAGCTGATATTTATATATATATTTACAGCATACATTTAGACATACTCACCTAGTCAGCATCACAGTACCTGTGCTTTCCAGGGCTTTCCACTTCTTCAATATTCCACCACCAGCTCTCAGGAAAATAACTGCGCAAGCTGACAGAGGTTTCATCAAACAATTCTTCATGTTCATTGTATTCTGCAAAACAGGAGTGAGGTTTCTGTTTGGAAGGCTTTGGCTGCTGACCTTACACTGTCTTGCAGGGAGTCAGCTTGTCAGAGCATGAAAAATGCTCTGAATGAAAAGATTTCATCTGTGTTTCATCTTGTACATTAAAGAAAAATGTTGAAAAAAGAGAAGCAATGGCCATAGCTTGTCACTGAATGAAAAGATACTTCCTCTTTCCAAGATCAATAACTATACGCTACCAAATGAGAAATCAGTCCCGTTAGAAAGCCTAGCAAAGATGATCCCACTAGCCCATTCTTGTTACAGAGAATGAAAGAGGAAATCTGTGAGAAATGCTAGCAGAAATTACACTTAGAATAGGATCATTTTATATGTAAAGTTTTGTTGGTTTGTTTTGGTTTTTGTTTTTTTTGGTAACATGAGGTAACCTACAGCGTGTGGTCAGAGATAGACTTTGGGGAGATGAAAGGAAGAGAGACACAAAATTATTCCTGGCTAAAGTTGCCCCTTCTCATGACATAGCATTTTGGAGGTACTCAGGTATTATAACCATAGCAGCACCAATGAAATAGTCATGAATCTGAGACCACTTAGAGACTTAAATGCAATCACCCCCCTCCCTGGTCTGCTGTCTGTGGCCTTCCTGGGATGACGGCAGGGGCCAACAGCTACTCTGTGAGACTGTTCTGGGGCCAGTGGTGGCTAAAGTGATTCCTGCCTTTCATCACCCCAAGAAGCTATCCTGTCCCACTCCCACCTTCCCAGTGTGTAGGTGTGAAGATGTAATGCTGTGTGGGTGCTGCACTGTACTGGGCCTCTCTGAAATGCTGATGTGAAAACTTCCTCCCCAGCCCCACAGCGCTAAAATGCCCCTTGACCCTCCCCTGCCACCACACGAAGGGTAGAAGTGGCAGAGTTGTGTGCCACTGCTCCTTACGTCGTGCCAAGCCCACTCTGTTCCTCCACTTCGCCTGCTTCCTGAGGGCTGTGGCCTTCTCACAGCAGTCCTGGAATGCATTCCTGCATTCACGGGAGCCAGACACCTTTGCCAGCCTTTTTGCACAAGGAAACCTCATGGGATTTAGTTTCATTCCATCTTGGCAGCATTTTTGTAGATCAGTGTTTTGGTATCTGCTGGCTGCAATACAATTAAAGCCCAGAATTAGTTTTGTGTAAGTAGCAATAAGTGCAAAGTTGTTCATTGTGCTCACTCCTGCCATTCTTTGCCTTTAACATTAGTTTCTACTGCAACAGTCAAGCTTCAGCCTGGTACCTGTTCTCCATACTAAAAACAGTCCACAAACACAGGAGGAAAGCACAGGCTCTATGGCAGCCTAGATATTCTGTTCTAAGCTTTCTCTTCAAGTAAGACTCTGAATTAAAAACACCTCCTTGGCAGGGTGGAGCTAGATATCTTAGTAGAAATAGCCATGTCAGTGTTCTCCTTCTGGAATAAAGAGCTTGATTTCAAAAGTAAGGAAGATTCCAGCTCCAAGCCTTCATGTCTTCTGGGAAGGAAATCAATTTGCATAAACTTTTTTTCCTCCTCAATTTATACCAAATACTATACTAACTCTTCTCTTAACTGGAGCACAAAGCACCAAAATTGGCACAGTTTCAAAGCAGACTGTCAAGAAAAAAAGTAGGATCTATAAAACATTTTCTGGCCATACAAATGATTTTGAAAATCCTCAAAGTCATGACTGATTACATGACGTTAACTAGCAGAAGGGCTTCACATTTGGGATTATAAAGTGGTGAATTAGTTTCTAATTGCAACCATTCTTTTGTTCTGTTTTTTGAGATGTTTTGATGAATGATGCATCAGATCACCCAGCATAGTACACACATTTGTGCTGGGTTATATCGCTTAATGCAAGAACTGAGACTAAGAATATCTTGGCATCCTTTACTATGCCATCGCTTCTTGTCCTCTAGGTCCCAGACACATCCCTTTTCCTCCCCCTGCTAAAAATTTCAGGCCAGACAGATGAGCAGACATACCAAGTCCTGACATTCTCTTCTGAAAATCCAAAGATCTCTTCTGCCTTCTGGTACCTTGAAGGCATTTATATCCTGGGAATGCAGATCAGAAGCATTTGTTCATGATTACATGACAGGAACAACCTAATCATTCACATCATTCTTGAAGGCCCATCTTAGGACCCATCTCATTCACAAAATACCCACAGTTTGACAAGTTCCCTTCCAGCCCTGGTAAACTGCTGCCTGCCCCAGCTGAGGTGGCCAACAAAGGACCAGCAGCCAGTGTCTGGGATATCTGAGCTGCCATCATCCAGTGGAAGAATAGAAGATAAATTCAGATGCAAGGGAGATTTTACAACATCACAGTAAAATGTTTCTGCTTTTTAAGCAATCGGCCTGCACAGATCTATAGTGGCCTTACATGAACATCTAAACTAAAGGGTAGATTGCACTTACCTTCCCGAATGCTGGATTCCATCATATCTGATAAAAAAGCCAGCCCAACATCAGTAAATACTTGAATGCTATTTGCACCACCACCCACAGAACATCCAAGATCATATGAATTCATAGCATTAAATACCTGCCAAATAAAATAGCACAGATGGGCTGTACATGCTTGTAAATTGTTTATACATATGTCAGAAAAATTCTTGTAGCCTTTGATTCACAGAAGCAAGACAAACTGGTGGTGAAAGCTGCATTTGGAAGCAGATTAAAGCTGAGGGATATTTTAGTTAGGGATGTATTAGATAGGGAGTGCTTTCAAGCAATGCTTTTTTAAATTTAGACTTGTCTTCCATAGAATGGAAATGCCCACCTTAAATATACCACTCATCTTAAATATGCCATTCATCTTAAATAGATCTTAAAGTGCAAAAGAAAAAACATTTTCAAGTTTAGCAAAGCTGTGTTTAACTGATTAATAGCCATAAATTACATTTTGATCCTCTCATTAGCCAAGGAAAATGTTACTTGAGTAGTAGATATATTTTCTTCTTGCAAATATCTTACTTTTTTGGCTGTAAGCTTATTTTTCTTATTCATAATAAAAACTGCTTTATCAACCACAGCTAAGGCAACTTTTCCCGCATGGTCCATTTCAATCTGTAAATTGACTTGGTCTGTTGGTTCATATATCTCCCGTTCTGTTCTCACTTTAATCTAAATAGAAAAGTTGGGAAAAAAAAATCATATTTGTTAATAAAATGTGAAGATCCTTTGGGCCAGGAATAATGTCAGTTGTGACTGCCAGCAGTCAGAGGCTGAGGGATGCTCCTGTTTTGTGGAGTTTCTGCCTGCAAACCTGCATTTTGGAACATGTAGGTGCAGATATCTCACACTGAAGAAGATCATGGGGAAATAAAAGATGTGTCTTGCAGAATGCAGGGCACTGACTTTCAGTGACACGTAAGCACCAACGGGAACTAAAAGTATGTATAAGGCATTTGTGGAACTAGGGCCTTCCACATAATTTTGTTATTGTCCAGTGGAAACAAAATTTGCATGAAATACAGCAAAAGACTAATTAACACACAAAATTAACCTGTCTGTAATAACACTACCTGCTTTCTATCACACGCTTGAATTCTTTACCATGATTGAGTAAACACAGATGTCCTTCTGATGTACACACTTCTGTGGTTTAAGAGGAAGCAGCCATGGCAATTACAAAATAATAGAGAATTATTAATAGAAATGCATGTGAACATAACAAAATTTTGTCTTTGTGTAAATGAAGAATTGGTTTATGTTGGAGATGGATAATCTTTTCTTGTAAATTTTTTTCTCAGTGGACTATCACATTATTTTTCGAAAACAAACACTTTCAGTAGAAAAAATAATTTTAGATAGCTGACACTTTTCAGCAGTTGTGTTTCATGTGATTGAGAAACATTTCTATATCTTGGTTTTTTTTTTTGTTTTACCTTATGGTCCAAAAAAGGTGGAGGAGGGAGGTGAAAGAAAGGCTTAGAGGGCCTCCTATTTTATCCACACTTCATTTTCTAATGTAAACTATTTTTTAAATGCTTTTGAAGGGCTACCAAATTTCAGAAAATTACTTTTTCAGGCTTCTCAATTTCTGTTAAAATTATTTCAAATTCTTTTTATTTTTCCAATAAATGGCTTCACTTTCTTTCATGTGACATACATCGCTCCAAAAAGACAAAGTTACAAAGCGATTCTGCCCCTCAGGAATTCTGTTGGTGTTTCCTTGTGGATTTCTAATACATAGACACTCACAGAGGGGGATTTATCTGTATAGAACCATGTTTTTCGTCTCTTTGAGGCACAACATGGGAGCCTTTCTGAGCTATGCCTTTCAGCACAAATCCTGATGACTCCTTTTCAATAACTACGATATGTATTTCCTTTTTTAATCCCAGGCCTGCACTTGCTGTGCTGGTGCCTCATGTTTTTGTTTTCATTTTGGAATGAAGTAACAGAAGCCATGAGCTTTGAAAGCACCTTTCCTTCGCAGACATCTACGACATCCACCCACACAGAATCGGCGATAATCTCTTGCCGGCCCTCGTTCCCAATGAAGTAGTAGGCTAAAAAGCGAAAGGCAGGCACCATCTTCTCTGTGATTTTAAGGTTTATTACTTTGTTTGAGGATGGGACCCTTCCCAAAAGCTCGACTTGTCCCTTTGCCACAACCTGCAAGGCAGAAAAAACCAGAAATCAAATACTGTGACTAAACCCCAGAAAGAGCATTATGTTGCATATTCTTACTGTTTTGTTTTGTTTTTTTTTTTTTTTCCTGAGGCAATTTCTGTTTACAATATATTCTCTTCTAATGGCATGAACAGTTTTAATTTCCAAACTGTCTACCAGTAGCCTGGAGGAGACCAGCATACTGTGGTGGTGAATCTCTTCTACACTGGTCTTGCGGCCCATGTTTAAACACGAATCTGTTACTGTCCACTCAATCTTACAGCTTGAAAAGAGATATCTAGTTAGGAGTCTTATTACTGTCCTCTACAATGACTGACCATCACCCCAGGAAGATACCAACTTTATTTAATCTGTTATCAGTACTGAATCATTCAGATGGTCTGAAAGTGTTGGGGCAGGAGGTTTCATCCAAAAAGTATTTTTCAGTATAAAGTATCACAGACTGGTCTTTAACTGATTTCAGCCCATCGTTCACTCTTTAAGTCCTTCCTTCCCAAATTATGATAATTATATTCCTGGGTTGTCAGGGGAATGAAAAATAGACACTGATAGTGCTCTTCCCTGAGCAAAACACAGGAAGCTTTCCTAAATACACAGTGAATGGACTTCTGGAAGAAACAAAGACATGTTGCACCCTGGTCTGAAATTCTCAGTGCCTTTGTTTAGATGACCCAGGTTTGGGAGGGAGTCTCCAGATTGTCTGCCACTACCCCTCCTACACATGCTGCCTGCCCAGCACCATGCCTTCCCAGAGCTTGGCAGGACCAATTCCAGCCCTGTGATAAGCCATACAATGAACATAAACCCCCAACCCAAAATTTAACTCCTAGAGATATAATTATTACAATATATCAGAATCATATTAAAAATAAATGGGTACTGATGTCTGTGATGCTTATCATCTTGTGAAATTTAGACTGCCAAGGGAAATTAGGACAAAGTGAGAAGGGGATTAAACACATTTCATATTCAACAGATTCACTCTGGGAACGTACCCATGAACACATTTGTCTCATTCAGCAAAATAAATACTGTGCATTTTACATGCTTCAAAAAGAAGTGCAAATGTATAAAAAATAGCAGAACCACAGAAATACTTTCTGGAAGGGACCTGTGCAGATCTTTAGTCCAGCTGCTTGCTCTAAGATGAGGCATCACCAGGGTAAGATTAGATGAGATGTGGTTTTCTCTTTTAGAGTGTTAAATTTTTCTGAGGCTGGAAAATCCCTCACCTCTCTGGGGAACCTCTTACAATATCATATTAATCACTAGGAAATAGATTTTTCCAAAATGAACATTCCAGTCCGTAATTTTTAACCTTGGTACCTTGTTGTATTGCATGGCACCACCTAAGAGATCTTGTCTCTATTATGTCTGTAATGCCTCTTCACATCATTTTAGGTTGCTATTAACTTGCTCTTGGGCTCTTCATCAAACTGAGCAAGCCTAGTTCCCTCAGCCTGTCTTGGTGGGTCAGGTGTGGCAGAACACTAATCATCTCACTTGCCCTTTGCTGGGCCCCCTCTGTTTTCCCATGCATCAATAACTAACTAATATTCCAGGTTGCATAATTTCTAAAATAAATTACTGATATGATACTGATTCTGTTTACCATATAATAGAAATAGTCAACGTTTCCACTGCCAGACTGGTGAATATCATTCAAGGTGATAGGTAAGGTATCTCCAGGTGCCACAATGGTGTGTGGGATGCTGATGCTGAGGTAATTTGGGGAAGCAGACTGGTACCTTTCAGCTCTGATACTGGCTTCAGGTGATTCTAATTTTTCTTTTCCCTCTTCAGCCTTTACCTGCCAGGGAAGAAGAGACAGAGTGAGTAAAGTGTCCTGCAGGGTTGGTATATAGTGCCACCAATAATTTCCATCTTGCCAGGTTATTTGGAAAATGCTGTGAAGTGAGGAATCATTGTGAGGCCTCATTAGCAGAACCTGGGACCGAACTCCAGGATTTTACTTTATTCTCTCACCTCCATTGTGCCTCTTGCTGTATTTGCATTTGATATTTTTAACCCTTGGCTCCTTCTAAATGAGAATCAATGGTTAAAAAAATCACAAAATGATTTTGTACTCTGACAAGTCTTTTTCCCATTTTATATACAATATGTACACATAATTGAACCCTTTGAGTGGGCAGATGTAGCCTACTTTCTGCATTGCACAGGACCTTTGCCTTCCCTCTCTTCCCATAATGTTCTGTCACTTTGCATGGTGATATTCCTTACATTCCCATTTCTGTCCTTCATGCCAGGTAAATGCACATCCAAACCACAAAAACAGCACCATTATAACCAATGCATGTACTCCCAAGGCTCTGATGTACAAGTGTCCTTCACTTCAGTTAGACATTCCTCAGGTCCCTGGTCTCTCTGACATATCTCACACAATCTGGACAAAGTTCTGCAGGTGGTGTAAGAAATAAAGTTCCTCACTGTGCTAATTTGATGAAAACTGATCATCTTCACAGTCCTTTGCAATTATCTTTTGAGCGAATCTCAGTGGGATACTTTTAAACATGGATGTTTGCATTTTCTTTACCATTATTTCAAGCGTTTGAGCATCTCTGGGGATGTTGAATGTAAAGGAGACTAGACCCTCTGTATTGGAGAGGGCAGTCTTCTTCATTGGGGGTTTTCCAGGCAAGGTGACAGTAGCGGTGACAGTAGCAGTGACAAGTACTAAGGCAGCAGGAGAGCCATCAACCAAACTGACAGATGCCTATTGGAAAACAATAAAAATTTCTGTTACTTACAGAAAATCCTGAATTTAAAAAATGCCCACAAACAAGAAGGAATTATTTTTATAAACTGAGAAGAAATATAAAACTGTACACATCAGTGTTCAAAAATTTCAGCTTTGAGAAAAGTGAGTAGCAATTGACTCAGTCCAGATTTCAGTTAAGGTAAAAATATGGGAGTACAGACTAAAAGCTGCTGCAGATTTTCACTTAGCATCTATTAGGTCTAAACTGATTGCAGAGATATTTGTCTTTATTATAAGGTAAATTTCTGACTTTTAGTCTTTGTAGAAAACTGTAGAAAAACTTGAAAGTGTGAAGTTTAAAGCCACAAAACTTAAATGCATTTTTTAAAAAAGGCAATACCTTGTCTTAGTATTCAGAATTTTAATTTGATATGGGATTAATTTGATACAATATTCTCATTTTAATCTTTTGGTATGGAAGTGAGGAATAGACTACTATGTTTTAAAAATCCCTGTAGGGCAACAGTGCACATTGACTACTAGACCAGAAAAACAGCATTTGCTGGCTGTTCAGGCTCTGACTATACAGAAACGAGACAAACCTGACAAACAAACAGTAGCTCGGTGTTGGACCTATTCTTGAAGGTCTCTGTCCTACAGACCTCGCAGTGGATCAGACAAGGAAAGAGGGCAGGTATAAATGCACTGTACGAAGGCAAAGAGATACATACCACAACAGAGAAGGGGGCTCCAGGCACAAAATACTTCTTGGTGTTAGACAGATTGACAGCATAAGGAGATCTCACGAACTTCACACTGCTGAGTTCCTCTTCCCTCATCTCACCACCTGTTAATATCAGACAGTATATGTTGCTATGGGTGCAATAACTGTGTACTTGCATACCTTAGATATCTAACTTTCTGAAAGATTTTGTTTTTAATTTTCAGCTACTGGTGAGAGCTAATGTTACCTCATGTCATCTTCTGCAACTTGCAGCTTGAACAACTGCTTTCCATCTAAGGTTCTTCGAATTAAAACTGTAACTTTTCTGGTTAACGTCTAGTTACACCATTAGTCATAACTACATCTAAAGAAACTAGTTACCTGGCTTGTTTTAAACCAAGTGCATTTAGAAATGCATTTCAACACCCTTATTTTCCACTTTAACACTCCGAGCTTGAGACGTGTCAGTAAAGGCCCACTCCACCTTGCCCTGTCATGCATATAATTAATTAATTAAT
Source organism: Climacteris rufus (assembly GCA_013398175.1). NCBI lineage: Eukaryota > Metazoa > Chordata > Aves > Passeriformes > Climacteridae > Climacteris > Climacteris rufus. The sequence continues at coordinate 101,078 of VZRZ01001083.1, forward strand.
TATATAATCACAAGTGTGAAGGCAGTCTGCCTGTGGCAGAAAGAGACAGCAAGCACAGCATGGTAGAGACCATGGCTCACCACAATATCCTGTGCCCATTATGATGGTGTGGTAATGGGACTTCTTCCAGCCCTTTTTGTTCTTGCTGTAAGTGTTGCAGCAATAGTGCATGCTAGTACTTATTGTGGATTACACTAAAGAACTACACAGCTGCAATTTGTTCTAATTTTAGGGTTCTAAAGAATCCTTCTTAATATTTAGGATTTTTAGGAATTTTTGAAATGCCTGTAATTCTAAGCTAAGTATCCATACCCCTTCTATAGCTATTGGGAATGGATGTCTCTGAAGTGAGGTTTAACTCATCCATTCTCTATACTGGCTACCCAAAGTGCCTGAGCTCTGACTAAATACTTTACTTCCAGATATCTAAAATAAAGAGGAACAATTTCCCCATGAAGAATGAGAAAAACCTTGCCCATGTTGGAAAGATCAGCTTTGTCACAGATTCAGCTTCAGAGGTTAGCTCTGCTACAGCAGTTATCAGTCCTTTAGGAAAACAAAGGCAAGCAGCCACCAGAAAGCCTGGATAGGCATGCTCCAGGCTCATGTCCCAGGTGAACAGCAAGACCAAGAAATTTGGACTTTATTGTACTTGTGCTTTTGCCAAGTACCATGGTCTGATAAAATAGTAGTAAGACATGGGAGGACAAACAAGACTCACAAGGGCTAGATCCTCCTCTGCGTTGCACTGTGGCTGAAACACATATGCCTTGCCTTTAAGCCAGCTGAGGAGCAAAGCAAGCTGAGATACCAAGTGCAACTAATAACTTGGTATGTAAGGAAGGAATAGACATGGCTATGGCAAGTGACTGCTTACAAGATACTCTTGTTACAAGATGCTCCTTAAGGGGAGCAATTTATTTGTATTCCTACAGGTCTGATGCCACTTCAGAGGGACTAGGATGCCTCATCCTCAGTGAGCTATTTCATACAGGACAGACCCTATGGGAGAGTACTTACAGGAGACCTGAGCACTTCTGGTGCAGCACTGGAAGACCACACAAGACCACAAAGGGCATTTAAAGTGGTACTGGACATTTGGGTTCAGATAAGTGAATCCCAGTACTCCAGGTGAAGTTTTTGTACAGCAGGAGGTCAGAAGAAGGAAACTGTCATGCACTATAGCATGAGCAAGCTGTGCAGTCAAGACTGATCCAGGGGGGACAGGATTTCCCCCATGTCAGATTACACTAGAGAAATATTAATGTGAATCTTACAGATTATGTAAATTAAGCCATAGTGTACTCACTTGCAGTTTCTACAGTGGTAACAGCAACATATAAATGAAAGCCTTCCAGAGTGGAAATACTCTTTCTTAATTTCTCTTCCAAAAGTGGTGTATTTAAAGTAACTCTTCCTTTTCCGTTTTGGATCTAAAATAAAAATGGGCAAAAAAAAAAAAAAAAAATCAAAAAAAAAACCCCAGAGACAACTCTTACTGGTTTGTTGCCATTAGAAATAAAAATATATTCCTTATATCATGACTACAGTATTATGGTCGTCTAAGTTCCCAGAATTTCTGACAATATTCAGCTTAGGTACAATAAATCAGAGTAGTTCCACTGAATACTTACTGATAGCTGTTGCTCCAGACCTGGAATAAATATTTTGTTCTCATTTTCATCAATTATGCCAAATCGCACATATGCAGCACCTTGAATCTCCTTCCCATAAGAGTGTCTTTGGAAGGAAGAAAAGTGGAGAGAGGGATTGTTATTTTAGTAAAAAGCAAGCATAAGTCAGACTAATCATTTTATGCTGAAAGTATTTGTAGGCATCCCATCTGTAAATAATAGCTTGAAAACAAAAATCACTCATAGCTCAAACATGAAAACTTTTACTGATCTGTGCACCAAGTGGTGATTTCAAATGCAAAGATATATATGGAGTAAATCACATTGACAGAATCACGTGGAGACCTCATCTGACAAAATTTGCACCAAAGTAAAATTTTTTGTCCTTTTTATTTTTTTTTTGCAGGTTAATGAGAACTTCAGTCACAAAGTGAGGTCTCACACAACTCATCCCATTCAGAGGAAGCAAGGTAGGTGTCCATTTTATTTAGCTTGGATGAACAGTTAATTCCTTTGTATGGGATATCTCATGAGAAGAGCCTTTAAAGTCAGGAAACTGATGATTGTTTCAGGGACTGATATGAGGCTTTTGGTACCTCTGAACATCTACAGAGAAAGAATCTACTGCTGATATTTTAATACCAGCATTGGGTAGAGTAGAACCCTCTGCCCCACATTGCTCCTATGGACTTAGGCAGTATAGCATAAGGTCCTCTTGCTGTGAAATATTTACTAGATACACATCTGGCCAGAACACCCCTGAACATTCCATATAGCTCATGGGGAGAGAAGATGGGGAGCATGATGTTGCACGTGGGTCCTTACTCAAGGAAGCCCTGGCAGACGGCATGTTCCAGCAGCACAGCATGTAATGTGCTACGTGAGACTTGTCAAGGCCATGGTGTTGTCTTTTGCTTGTGGAAAAGCTGCTTCATCTCAGTGGCTTATCTTTGTTTAAACAAAACCTCTTTCAAATTGATCTGACCAGCAGCACTGATATATACCAATAAAGCCAATGGAGAGGCAGGTCTTATGAAAACTGCATTAAACGCCAGAGCTAATTACTGTGGCAAATAATAATCAATATACCAAGTAACTTCATTACATGCATGGCCAGTTCAGAGAAATAAGTTCAATTATCAGGAATTCCATATGTTGATTTTGCTGAAAGTCGTGCAGGCCTGTGTAGCACCACTAGGATGTGTTCCAATACAGAAAGGATTGGTATCCAGTTTCTGAACCCCAGTTTTTCTTCTTAAATAATTATGGTGTTAATGAACAGTGAAATATATATGAAGCTCATAAACTCAAAATAGAATGTTGCAAGAGCACAGAGAAAACTTTAGAAAGGATTAAAATACTAAAGCCAGTGATTTAAAATCACTTCTTATCCCAACATCAAGTATATCATGACTAAAGCTTGTAATTATTCAATAGAACCAAATAAAGAATTGAAGGTGATCAAGAGGAGATTAGAAAAGTTGAGTTTGTTCAGCCAAGCAAAAGGAGGTGAATACAGGGTTCTGTTTGCTCTCTCAAGGTGTGCTGGGGACAGGAAGGACCAGCATGGTCAAGGACAGCAGGCAGAAGTCCAACAGTCCTCACTCCTTTGAAACTGAATAGATTTCACCTAGCTATGAAAGAAGGCCAGCTGCCTCCACCTGCCTACTCCCATTTCATAATATTTATTCCTCTTTAGAAAAAGAAAAAAAAAGGTATCAAGTTCTGATTTAGTCATTCTCCTAATAGGCAGTTTCTTAGTATTTCCACTCCTATGCAACTTGAAAATTCAACAGCCAAAAAGTGATTTTTATTTAAAAATATTTTGATGAGTTAAATTGTCATAATCTGACTTCATAAGTTACTCTGTGTTTGATGCCATTTTAATTCTGTGTGGGACAAGGAGTAATTAATTTTCCATTGAGCCCTGCCCCGTGATCTGGCCAGTCTGAGAACTTACCTAGCAACACAGAGGAGAATTTTAAATAGCCATCTTTGCTGGCAAGCTAAACTATTCAGAAAATATTGTTCCAGCTTGATCACTACGACCTGGACCCAGGTAGCATTTTACATTGATATCTCAAGTCAGTAGTGGAAAGAGAGAGTATATAATATTAGTCAGATTCAAGTAAAGCCAGAAGCTGGTTAACTGTTAATGACAAGAAAAAGCAAGAAGCCACAAGGCTCATGGTCTACTTATCTGCCTTCTAAAACAGCCTGGTTTGAGCACACCTACTTTGCTTCGATATCAAACACAAAGGTTTCATTCCAGATGTGGTAGAATGGCTGAAGTGGGATGAGTTTGACTTCAAAACTTGGAAGTTCTGCATGAAGAAAAGAAGATGTAAAGTCATGACATGTGAGTTTCAAACATACCTTAAACTCCTGGCATGTAGTAACCCACTGAGAGGATGCGGCTGCACTTAGGGGGTATTTTAGTTTGAATTAGCAGTGCACTTCTGAAGCAAATCTCCTGATCATCTTCCCTTATTCTGCTTTGCTTCACATAGTGGAACAGTCTTCAAGGACAAAAAATTTATTTATTTACAATGAAAATAAACCAGAAGATAAACTCTAATGGCAAATGGGCATTAAGTGCCCTGGACTGGGAGCAGGCTGAACTAAACTCAGCCTGAACTGGGTTGAGTGTGGACATAACATCCTCAGCATCAGCTGTGTCATTGAATTTCCTCCTATTAAGCCAAACTACTTGTTCCTTTAGATATATCAGAGTGATTTCCTCCTGCATGCAAGTGTTTGTAGAGGATGCAGTATTCTCCACTATTCTGTTACCTCTGCTAGCTAAAGCAAAACTAGTTTTGTTATACTGAGATTTTCATACAATCCTGAGGTTTTCTTTTAAGGAAAAAACCCAATGAAACAACAAATCCACACTAAATCTTACAAGAAACAATAATTTCAGTGTAAGTATATCAAGCCATTTCTTATCCCAAATTGCTAAATTTCTACACTTTTACTTTTTCCACAGTGCCCTTACTTTTCCTTTAAGAAGTGTTTCTTTTAATATAGGAATAATGCTAATAAACTTCTAGACTGAATTCTACTGAGGGAAAATGAGCAGCCCTTATTTTTGTTTTTCATCTTAGTCTTCACTGAAAAGTTTAGCCAGCATTGCAATGACTTTACAGTGGAGCTAATTGCATTTATTTTTCCTCTGCAGTAAGAGAGCCCTTCCAGTGTTTTGTGAAAAATATTAAAAATGTGTTAAAAAATTACTAAATCTGTAAAGAACTGAAGGTGTTTCTTATTTTAATATAAATGGAAGCCAAACAAATCCAGAGTTTTAATCACTGCAGTATATCTTTTAACACATAGTGATAATGTTTTATAGTTATAATGCAAATTTAATGATCTCTTACCATATCTTTTAACTTCAAATGCAGTGGAAACATTAGACATTTCATGTTGATGAAACCAGGCTTTGATTTTCCACATTCCAGGCCTAAAATTCAGATTCAGCAGAAAATAGTTAATTACGATTCCTCAGATATTTAATGATGCCAACATATAAAATATCACTAAATTATAATATTTTTCTTTCTTTGATCTTATCCCAAACGAATTAACTAGTGGATTTCTCTTTGCTGGGAGGAGCCAGCAATGTATTTCCAAATTTCCTAGGAAACACCGAAAATGACTGTATGAGGAATTACAAGATAAGATATTTGCAAACCATGTGTAGCATGTACTACCTTTGAATAATCCTCAGAAATAGAAAACTCACAAAATATTTCCTATAGCTTATCTTCACTGAGATCAAAATCAACCTAGCATGCCAGAACACACTGAATATTAAATAAAGGCTTGAGTGTTTGAAATCAGAGATAATTAATGACACCTTAAAAACTAAGCCCTTGCAGGAGTGCTCTCTTGAGTGTAGCCATACGTTTGAGCAGATATTTAAGCAGTTTGTTAAATTGTTCTTTACCAGGATACATGTTGCTAATTGCAATTAAATTTTAGACTCATCTCTCCAAGATGAGATACTTAAAGGTAAAAAGATATTAATCATAGGCTCAATCTCTGCCCCATAGTGAGAGAAAGACAAGTTTAAAAGGTAATTCAAGAAATTCAGCAGTTAAAAATCTTAATCTACAAATGTTAATGCAGAAGGCACAGCATTTACATACTCAGCAATGTCAGGTATATCAAAGTGTTCACCAAACACTGTGTTTATTTTCCGGTCTGACTTTTTAACCACCATTCCTTTGGAATTCTGTAGAGACAGAGAAAGCAAGCATGAAATTATGCACCAGGTGTCAAACATTTACATCCAAAAGCTCAAATTCATATACTAGTCCTATGGAAGAGAAAGTACTTTGCTTGCTTTCCTACTTTAATATTCATATTATGCTTCCCTCCATGCTCCTGATATGGGCCAAAAATGACTAGACATATCTCACTATGTGCAAATGCCAATTTCTGGAGAGAAGTCATGGCTGTAGTTCTGCTCTTGGATCTTTTGGGCAAGCTTTCCATAGTTACTGTGGTGAAGAAACACTCATCAGCAGTGTTTTTGCATACTTACTAACACAGCAACCGTGACCGTGTCATCTGTTGGCCTCATAGCGTTGTCCAGAATGAAGATCCTGTATTTGACTGTTTAACAGAAGAATACATTTGTTCACATATTTTTTCTGAGATTTCTAGATACTAATTGAGTTACTGAATTTTAGATAAAACCCTTTCTTTTAATTAAAAGAAGTCTGAGAAATTTTGAAATAAGGACTGCATTCTTCCATAGGCTTTGCATGTTACACAACCAGATAATTTTTTGAAGGAAATTCTGAAAATTACTCAGGGAATTTCACTCACTTTGTATTCCTTCTTCAGTAGAGGCCTGAAAACAAACTCAAGAACTCTTTTTACTTCCCTCTTTGTTATTTAATTAAATTGTTAAGTAACAAAGCAGTTATGGTCTTAAAGGGCAAAGGTCACTTATTGCTGGTGTTGCAAGCAGAAGCAATATGAGTTTGTTTTTTTTTGCAGGCTTCTCATGAGTTTTTTTTCCAAAGGAAAGTCATCATTGAACATTTCAAACAAAAAGGAGCAAATTTTGTCTGACTCCCTTTAAAGTGACTTTGGCTCTGGAAGCATTTCCACAGGGATTGCTGCCAGGTGCAGAGCAGACTCTGCAGGAGCCCCGGCTGCAGGAACAACTGGGTCGTTATTACTAAGCATGCCCTTGTAACATCTGAAGAGCAGCATTTGTATTTTAACCTTGGGAACTTGGTGTATATATAGGCTTATCTGTCTGGATAAAAATGTAGCCTTTCTTGGAGGACAGGAGGATGCGAGTGCTCTTGGCAGTCCTGTAAAGCTCCTTGCTCTCAGCGACCAGCAGAACATATGACAGATTGCTCTTCTTGAACAGGTTCTGTTGCAGTGTCGCTGGCTTGACCTGCAGAGAACAAATGGGAAGTCCCCACAGAGTCCAGAGATGAGCTTGGTAACTTTGGGACCACATAGCTGAGGTCCCAAAACAGCTGAAGTGCTTAAATAATTTTATTAGCACCGTGCAACTGAAGATTATCAATCATATCTTTCTTACGAGGGGCATATTTCTTTTAAGGTAGAAATACTATCTAATCCTCCATTTCCACCATAGAAATAAGCATTCTTCTGTCCAATGTCAATAACCCAAGCCCAACGACTTTTCTTCAGCCTACATGCAGGTTGATTTCCAGTTATCATGTGTCCTGGAATCCCTATTTATGCTAAAATCTTAGTTATGAGATTGGAGCTTCACTTCATGCAGTTTAATACGATGCTTCTGAACATCACACTCAACAGGCACCTCATTTGAAAGCTCAGCTGCTAGTTTGGGGAGTGACCAACCAGAGCTAAACTGAATCTTGCTGTGTGGTGTTTTCCAAGCACATAGCCCATACTAGTGCTACTGAACTAAATCCTGCCAGGCTTCAGAGAATTGTGCCAGAAGCAAATGATGCAACGCACCATGTATAGAATTAATCAACTTGAAAATCTGCAGAAACAACACAGCCTTTGGTCTGAGAGACTGCACATTTTTAAAGGTTTCTCCTCTATTGTCAATGGCCAGTAGTAAGCTAAAGGCATGGATGCAGTCATAGTTTAAGTGATGCAGAAAAACAAACTGTGATAAAAAAGGTGTTTCAAAGCAATTTAATTTGTCACCACGTGACAAAATCTTGAGCTTGTTATTTGGGTACAAAAGAGAACTTATACTCACCAATGAAATTACATTAGACATTGTTTTATTAGCTAGTTGGGTGAACAGGGCGCTGCTGCCACTGGAATTGGTGTTTCGTCATGTATCTCTAGGGATCAGCACTGTCTCAGTTCCAGCCTATTCCAAGTACAGATTATGTGCTTTTTATCATGAAATTAAAAGATTTGCATTACTATGCTGGCAGACTCACCATTATTTTTTTCCTGTCTTGGTAGCCATTGTTTTGGTTAAGGTTAAAGGTGATCCTCTCTGACAGGAGCTGATTTTTCGTCTCATCTTTGAAGTATGCAGTAACTTGCACAGGGCTCTGTGCCCCGTGGACTTGAACTGTTATTGTCTCATGTGTGCCCAAATGTACCACATTTGGGGCAGTAATAAGAAATCTAAAACAACAGACAAAGACATTGTCCAGTATGTTCAATGAATGTCCAACCAATATGAATTTTAAGGAAAAAAACAGACTCTCACAGAATAGCTGAGCTTGGAACTTGTGGAGATCACCTAATACATTTTCCCTGTTAGTCAGAGAAGACGTTAAAAGAAGACAATTTTTCTCTGACGGATCCCCAGATTCTGAACTGTCCCATTTAAGTCCTACAAAACATCAGTCTCTATGCATGGGTGAGAAAAAAACCTGCAATATGGCCCAGGGACTACCAACGCAATTTATAGCCTGGTTAACTCAGAGAGAGCTCTATAAACTCAGATTTCTGAAAAAAAAAGAGGCCATGCATTGAAAGACAAAGAATACATATTCATAAATACACATTTAATGCTGCAAAGCTTTGTATCTTCATGTACTAACACCCACATTACGCCAGCTTATGTTTTAATATGTCAGGAGATATCAGTTTCCTGTGTAACCATATGTATGGGATTACAAGTGGCTGATCTTCATTGCAATATTACTGTTCATAAAATGCTGAAAATGAGGGACCACAGAAGGTAAGGCCACAGCCCTGGGAAGGGCTGAATTTGGAGGCTAAACTGGTTGGGAATTTTTTTTTTCTTTCTGTATTACTTTATTGTCAACTCTACTTTGGTGCTTCTTAGTAATTAATTTCATGACCTTTAAAATGTAGATCATTATGCTTGCCCTCATTTTTTTCAATTTTATACAAATAAATCAGAGAACTGTGTGAAGATCCATATCCTGTCTCCTCATATATGATGTTAAGTACACAAAGAACATTTCTGAGCTCAAGAAAGATGCTTCTGGAAAATGATTATTCTGCAGAAGTCTTCTAAAATGAAAGGTAAACGATTTTGCTATTATCAAAATGGGTTGACTGAACTCTCTCAGAAAAATACTGAAGGTCTCCTAAAAGTAAAACCTTTGCTTTCTGCAACGTATAAATCAATTACAGATTTTTTTCCCCCAAGCTTTTTCCATCCAGTAAATGTCATAAACAATAGGTGAATCAACAGTGATAAGAGAATGATAAACATGCTTTAGTAGAACATTTTTAATTATTGGTTTCTGAGTGGAGCTTTCTTCCCTTAGAAGTTCCTCAAAAGGGCAGTTTTAAGCTTTTTACTTCTTACTTATTTAAGGTTACACAAATTTTCAATGACCCAAGAAACTGGCTTTGTTGATTCTCTATTGAGAGAGAGATTTCCTACCTTCTTTTTCAAGGGATTTGTCAGGATTGAAGAATTTGTAATAAAATGTACAAATATACTTACGATGGTGCTTGTTGTGTATTGGACAGTAGCAAACAAAAGCTCATCAGCAATACCAGCCTTTCCATTGGAAAACTCTGCAACATCTGCAAGACAGAAGCACCAGAGAGCCACCATCCATCCAGGTGCTGGCTGTAAGGAATGGGCTGATGGCACATTGCAGCAAAGGATGTTGCCTATCCTGGTTATTTATTAATAACTTGCAAAACTGTGCAACCAATACTGATGGACATGGTAGTGGTGCACATATTAATATCCCAGGGAGAGACATTCTGGACTAAGTCACAATTTTATGTTTGATTGTCATCCATTCTCTTTCCAGTTTCAACATTTTCACAGGATAGCAATCAGAAGTCAAGTGCAGAGGAATGTTTTCAGGAATACTGCAAAGGCATCCCAAAGTCACACAAGATACTGTGGCTAAAAGAGTGGCTGTGAAGTACTTCTACACGGGGACAAATGCAAGTGACAGGTCCCTTCTTTGGGCTTTTACTTAACCCCAGGCATTTCTGTGGTCCTGCAGAGGTGAGAGAAAACTCATTTAAGTTTAGACAATACCAAAGGAACTGCAATGGAAGTCTACCTGTACAACTCAGTCTCAGGCTGTGGTTCTTGAAGACATTAATCTGCTTTAACTGCAGTGGAAATAAAACTGATGCCTCTATCTGAGCTACTCAGGCCAATTTTCCTTCATGCCCAAGACAGTGGGTTTTTCCAGAGGGTGACTAGTCTCATCATAACATAAACATGTAAGATGAATTGTCAGCTGAAGACGTTCCAGACTGCATGAAAAACACAATTTCTTAAAAGGTAGGATACTGATAAATAGGATTTAAAAAACCATCCGAGGAATATCTGTTTGTACAGGAACCAGTTTTTATCAAGGCAAATGAAAGAACTGAAACTCTCATCAGGTCTGATTTTTTTAAACCTTTACTGGATTGTTGTCTCCCAAGCATAATTTTGTTGACCCATAAGAATGTAAAAATGCCTATCTGATTTACAGGCAGGTCAAAGCCCAGAAATGATCACATGGCTACTCCTAGGCTCTGGTGATAAACTGCCCTTTAATACACCACAACTAAGTCTGTGTCTTTAATTATTAGCAATGGATGCCTTAAATCAGCTCTCCTTTATTTGTAAGGTGAATTCATGCTCAGAACAAGGGTTCACTGCTCACAGTCATTTGCACTGTGAGGGTGAAGGGACCTTCTCCTCACCCCACCACCTGCCTAAGTGGTGCCTCTTGTCTTGTTTTTCAGGACAAGGAGGTAGGGAAAGAGAAGAAGCTGACTACAAACCAGTTTGTTATTTTACACTGTGTGTGCCTCAAGTGTGGTAGCTCCAGAGGAAAAAAAACAGATGGCAAGTACTCTCTGTCCATTGGTGGTCACAGAAAGGGTCAGCAGCAGTAGCTGACTTCAAACTCCCACGAGAAAAAGCTACATTTTGCCTGCTCCAGGCACAGGAAAGGCACCTCTGCAGTGAGGTCACACAAAGATCTTGCTCTGTGCCCATCTTTATCAGAGGGAGGAGATGGGATTTCCATTGTCCAGGCTGGCTTGTTTGTCAGGGACTGAGGTCTGTTTGCACAGCTATACAAATAGCCATGTTTGAACTCACAGCTAGGCATTTTCACAGATCCCTTTCTAAAGGGGACCTTGGAAAAGCTATTATTTTGCTTTCACCTGTTTTAATTGGATTTGTACACTTTTACTTCCTTAAGTGAAATATGAATAGATATATGTGAATACATAATAGCCATCCATAGCAGTATGCTGCATAAATATTTTGTACTTGAATTGAAGGTGTTCTGACTCTTAAAGCTACTTTTCATCAAAATATAAACCAGTAACTTCAATTAAAAAGTATTTTTTTCTCACTGTCTTTCACAAACACAAAAGAACAAGCTTATACATAACCGCTTATATAATGAGACACAATTCCTTATGCTTAATTGGTCTGTCTCTGAGTTGGTATATAATAATCATTCTACTGGTTTTCTAGTATCAAAGAGTCTTCCCACTGTGATTTGTCGTATAATGCAAAACATTCCACTTCAAAGCCACACTAAAATATAACAAACATAATGAAACAAAATGAAGGTAAATAAAATGCAGCAATCTTGGTTGAAGGTCATTAGCACATGCATGAGAGAACATAGAAAACTCCCCTTAAAATAATTCATATGCCTGTTCTTTTCCTAAAGGCAAAGTCCTTTCCTATTTACTCATCAGCCACTTTTCACCTATTGATCCTTCAGCTGACCCACAGTCCAGCACAGCCTGTGGAAAGCACAGCCCGGGATTGAAGTGTGTGAGAAGGAACTGGTGAACCCCGAACCTGGGGAGACAGAATTGCTTTGTTTTGAGTATACACTGTCCCTCCTTTCAGTAGCTTCGTTTGAACTGTGTGTGATTTCACAGTGTTTTGAACACCAGCAGCAGTTTTTGTTCTTTAGCTTAAAGAGGTTCCCAAAGCCTTTTTCCCCTTAATCAGCCTAAATACTAACAAGACCAAACTCTTCTTTCACTTTCGTCCTAGGGTCTTTCACCTCTGCCTGGCAGAAGGGTACAAAGGACAGCTTCACAAAGCACATTTTACAAATAAGCACTGCAGTGACATCCTCTTTGCCGAGTCGCAGGGAGTTGTGACAAACACAAAAGGCAATATTTCACTTCTGACATTTCAGAAAATTAGATTTTGAAATCCTTTTCTCAACATCAGACCATGAAGTGTGGGTATAATTTGAAAAGTTCTTCTTAACAGCAGGATAGCTTCTCTTTAGAGTCAATGTAAATTTGGATTGTAAATTAAAACTACACTTTTTCTTTTCTTACCATAATTGAGGTAATGAATTGAAAAGGCTGTAGTTCCTTTTTCCATGAAAAACAAAATTTCTTTAAGTGTTCTGCATTTAGTGCTCCTAAGGATATCTACTGAAAAAAATCATCTATTTAAAAGATGGAAACCAATATGTCCATAGTCTTTCCTGCTCTCACTGAGGAGGCTGGATTTCACAGTGATTAAGCAACCAGCCTTCGTTTTTTCTCATGGGTTTCTCCCTCCTTTCTCCCTCATTCTTTAAATTCTGTGATTTTCTTAATGTTGTATAAAAAAAAAAAAAGGACGTACAGAACCAGCACTGCTTCTGTAAATTTAATATGTTGCAAAAGTGACCCATGTAAGACTATGGGATTCTTTTAGGTCAAGAAATAATTGCATTATACTACTGACTCAGAGGAACATGAGACACCAGAAAGCATCTCTTCTCCCAAGCTGGGAAAAGGCTCAGCTCGCTCATCCATCACACTCAAGCGAGTTTAGGTCAGCTCCGCTGGCAGATAGGAAACTGTCCTGCCTTTTTTGATCTCTTGGTTTTAATGTTCAAGGTACAAATACAGAGGGAAAGGAGGAGAGGAGACAGGATTTAGGTGTCAGGAGAGTTTTGTTTTTATTGTAAAGGAGAAGCTGCTCAGTGACAGCACATTTCAGTGTCAGGAGCTGCAGCACATCCCCACGTGGCAGGCAGGGCATCTGCTATCCTGATACAGAGGGGAAAAGTCTGGATGACCTTTGTAGCAGCTCAGTGGGACAGTTGTTCAGGTAATGTGTGCTGGTCTCTTCTTTCTGCAGAAATGTAGCCATGCAGCTCTGAGTCTTTCTGACACTCAGCTTTTTAGGCAGCTGTGTGGATGAACAATGTGCCCCTTTGTCCTGTCAGGCACAGGTACTGTATCCAGCCTGAACACGGTAGTTTTAGGAGGAATCTTTCCTCACTGACCCAGTTTTACAGAAAACCACCTCCAGCAAAGTAATACAAAAGAAGTCAGCTCAACTGCCCTCTCAGTGGCTTAGATGCAGACGGGAATACTGACACCTTCAGAGCAGACTGACTGGTTGTCCCCAAAGCCCTGCTGGTGGTACTTGGGTCAGACACACCCTGCCCAGATTATACAGTTTACATTACATTGTACATACAGAAAAAAAGTGAAGTTACAACACAATGTGACCACAAAGGATATTTTCATTTATTTAGTCAACACATCTTGGAAGGAACATGGATCTGCCCTTGCTAATATGTGACTACATGTCTTGCTATGTTGTGCTGGTTTTGGCTGGGGTAGAGTTCACTTCAGAGCAGCTGGTGTGGGGCTGTTTTGGACTTGAGCTGAAACCAGTGTTGATAACATGGATGTTTTAGTTATTACTGAGAAGTGCTGACACAGACCCAAGAAATAAGGAGTTTGTTTTAAAGAGCTGTTGCCCATGGCACTCTAAGCCCCAGGCAGAAGCCCAGATCTGTGATTTAATTCCCTGCCTGCTTATGCTGTTCCTGGGCTTGGGCGCCATCTAGCCCTGCACAAGGAGCTCACTGGCCTCTGTCATCTAAATAGTGAAACAGATTCCTTCTCAAGGTTATGCACAGCATGGGGCTGCCAAGGCTGGCCCTTACCAAGCATCTCAGCCTTGGGCTGCGATGTTCTGCCTTGCAGGCTTTTCTCATTCCTCGCTGCCAACAGCAGCAGTTTCTTTAAATGTGGTGCTTACTCCTGTTTCATGGGCTTTTACACTTCTGCCTGAGCAGTGATAAATAAATAAAGGAACAGTCATCAGAGGTCGTTAAGAGTTACAACATAATGTAATGGATCACTGAATTTCCAAACAGCTCCCCTTTCTTTGATGATTTCTGTAAAGCTTTTTGGCTTCAGTTAAGTACGCTGCAGATGTACATTTAGGCAGCAAGCCCAGCTTCAGTGGCTGTGGAGAAGAGTATTAACTTGTACTTTCTTCTATAAATATCTGCCGTAGTTTTGCTGTGTGCATTCTCCACTGAGGTATCAAAAACTGTCAACTCACTGTGGCAGCACTGGTTCCTCTGACCTGTGTCACACACGGGTTGTTAATTTACTTTAGGACACAGAATCTTGCAGCCACAATCTGCACAACCTGCAGCATTTATATACTGCTGTTACCGTAGCTTTAAGCAGCAAGAAGGAATATTTCTAACAACATAGTTTAAAAAAACTCCATGTTTTTTCCTCTATCCTATGGTTAGAAAATGTGTGCTCCACACCTGTGTTTATTCTCTATGTGATTATCCAGAAATAGCAGCTTGTATCGATAGGAACACAAAGTACTCTGCAGAATATTCCCATCTCACTAACACACCATGAAAGATCACTTGCCCCCTTAAAAATATTAGCCTTGACAGCATCCTGCCTCTTCAGGCACAGCTTTCATGTCTGTAACTTCCCCCCCTATCATTTTGCTTCCAGAGTCTTGCTGTGTCTGTTTGCAAAGCATCACTTATCCCAGAGATAGATGGGACAGCTCATGGAGGCTGAAGGGGAGCATGCACACACGCACGGAGTCCGGGTGCCATCCAGTGGGCAGCTGTGCTCTCCACAACAGGAGCCAGCTCTCGGTAAGGACCGTGCAATCGCCAGTCCTGCTTTCAGAGACCCCAGGCTTCTGCCTCCCAGACTGGTACTTGGAGGAACCGGGAGTCAGCTCTGGATTCCCACACCCTCAGGTGGTTCTCCACAGTGCAGGATGCTCGTACATAAGCTGTGGATCTGAGCTCCGTGACAGTCAATACAAGTAAGTGAGTTTTAAAAAGCAATTGAGGTTACTGAGAGGAGGGACCTCATCCTGGTCTGCTCCAAGGGGTGCTTAAACACTTATATGTAAATAAAAAAGAGAAGAGAAAAATAGAATAATACTCCCCATACAAGTCCCAGGGAACCCACTGGCAGTTCAGAATCAAACATTATCTTTTGAGACACCTCTGGTGGGATTTGCTTTGGGATACTGAGAGCTGCCCACCTCTTGGCATCCCAACCTTTACTCAACTGCCTCCAAAACCAGCTTGTCTAGATACTAGTCCAGGTTTCTATCCAGCCTGTAGAGTTTATTATTTTGCAAGAAAATGCAACAGCAAAAGCAGTGCCATCGAAGCCATGTTTTCAGGGTTAGATTTTATAAAGTCATTGCTCTAAATTGGCAGCACAGTTCAGGGCCAGTCATGAACACCTTGCTCTGTCCAGGTGCATCAGCCTCCTGGCATCAGACCCTGCAAGGCAGATGAAAAGGTTTGTGCTGACCAGAGCAGTTTACTGCCAAGAATAAGGTTTATGTTTTTTGAGTCCTTTCTGGGGCAACTATTGCAGTCAGAAGTTTGACCCCGTTCCACACATTATGGACTTTCTGATTTACTGCAACACACTCTTCCCACTCCCTGTGAGTCAAGAGCTTATCTGGGAAAACAGATGCCTTGAAAGTGTAGGGCCCCTATTCTCTGTTCCCGCTAAATTCCACTTATAACTAGAAGGGAGGGTAAAAAATTATTTTAAACCATCTTTAAGCTCCCTGTATTTCACAGTAGGCAGAGGACTAACTTCACTTTTAATAGGAATTAAATTGCCTTAAGGTATTGTGATAAAAGACCAGCTGTTTAGGAATGCTAACACCTTTCTGGCACAGAGGAATAGGCAGAGAGGGTCTTTGACTTCTCTGTCATAACATGTATTTCTAAGGTTAAGAAAACAGATTAAAAAATACACTTTCTGAGGATATTTATTTTACTCTTAGTACTTATTCCTCTTTACAGTCTGCAGATAGCCCTTCTGATGTGGGAGTTATAGTAGAAATAGAGACTGTGTTAATTATATTGACCATGCTCTTAAAGAATAAATAACCCCATCTGTAACTCAGATATTGGAAAGATCCTCTCTAAGGAGCCAGACAGGCAGGATCCACTACAAAGAGCAATGCAACACCATATAAAAGTAAGATAATATGTATAAGGCAGGTACAGAAGAATGCAGCTCTGCACTTAGGAAAACAGTCCTCATGCAAATTTAGATAAAGCAAAAGACATTCCTCCCTTTTCTGCAGCCCTGAGAGATGTACCCTGATGGCCTCCCCATCTGCCTGCAAAGGTGACCCACAAACACCATTTATGTGGCTATGTACATCCCCCTTCCCTCACTCATGGGGGCTACTCTTCATCTCTACCACCTCACACAGAACTCTCTCCTGCTTTTCCACTCCAAAGTCCTCAGTGAAAAGAACCTAGGAGATCAGAACACAGCCCTAGCTGCTTAGAAAGAACAATGCTTCTTGTTAGTGGTTAGAGAAAAGAAAACAAAACATTTTTCATACCGTGGCGAGCCAGCCTGACCTTGACCAAGTCCAAATTTATCTTTAGTTATGGAGATTCCTTAAATGGCAGTAGAGGAAACATGGGGAGAAAAATCCATGCAGAGGAATCTGCTTGTACCATAATATTGAGTTTTATTTGGAATAAGAGAAGACTAAAATACTGGGATAAACACATAGAAGGGTAGTGGCATAAGAAATTCCCTTATGGTGCTTTTTGAGGTGTTTGGGTTTAGTTTTTTTTTTTTGAAAAAGAATAATCAGCCATACATAAAATCAGGCTAAAAGTCAAAAAGCACAAAAGCAAAACTGTGGAGCTGGAGCTGTGTTTTGATCTCCCCATACCACTGATTTTTGCTGTAGTGTGCAGGTGAGGATACCTAGGGTGCCCTAGGAGAAGCTTGTCAGCATTCCTACACCAGCGAAAGGAGAGGAGGGAGATGTTCCCAGAGCAGCTCTGAAGGGAAGTGTATACGTGTGTGTGTACACATGGAGGCAAAGGAGGTAAGGATAAGAATTTAGAAAAGCAGAGACAGATCTTCATTCCGTCATTAAAGAGAGAAGGGATGAAGTATCACCTTCCTCTTCCCCATTTACTTTCCAGCACTCAGAACCGGCCTAATTTCTGGTTTCCTTGAAAACCCTTTAGTGAGCAGGTTTATTGTAACAGCTAGAGCACAAATAGTGTAACTAAGGGAAAGTCTGTGAATAAAGAGATTTACATAGTTCAGAGGGATTTAAGATGTGTGCATATGTAGGTTTACATGTGTGTGCATGCTCCTGCCTGTATCCTTGCATGGATGTGCACGCATTTTACACAGGTTTACAGAGGTTAGAGGTTTTCTTTGGACTGTGCAATAGCTGAAAAGAACAGAAAGAGTCATGTTTTCAACATTTTCATCCAAAAAGAAAGTGCAGTAGAGGAAGTGCAAAAAGGAGTTACAGTAAGGGGAAAAAGGATATGTAGCAGCTTGCTTGGCAGAAGCTGCTGCTTTTGAGCTTCAGGTTTGGTGGGAAGAAAGACAAGGCAAAGCCCTCAGCCTTCTTCCTCCAATATCTGAACCCTCTACCTGAACTGTGGTAAAATCCCATATTTCTCTTGTATTACCTGCATCTATACTTCAGATCCCATATATGGCTATGCCTTGGAAAGCTCTCCTCCACTGGTCACTTTGAACTATGTGGTTTCTCATTGGGTGTTTCCTGGTCCCATCTCCCTTTAAAGAGCCCTGCAGGGCTTCCCCCTGGCTCTTTCTTCTGGGTTACTCCATCCACCTGGATATCTCTGGACCCTCAGAACGCAACACTGGACTCACAATAAACGGCTGTTATCCCAGGGAAGAACCCTCTGTGTAGCCTATTATTTTCATTGGCGCTAGTACACCACACCTGGGGAAACTCTTGTCTAGAGGAGCCAGCAGAAACAGGTTGTCTGTGGTAGCTAGAACTCTGTCCTTTGGGGAGAGTTGTAGAATCATTGCAACTCATCCCGGCAGGGATTCCACTCGCATAAAGGCACTGTCGCTACCTC
Source organism: Climacteris rufus (assembly GCA_013398175.1). Taxonomy (NCBI): domain Eukaryota; kingdom Metazoa; phylum Chordata; class Aves; order Passeriformes; family Climacteridae; genus Climacteris; species Climacteris rufus. Next base: position 119,322 of record VZRZ01001083.1, read on the forward strand.
GAGAGTATCCGGGTTTAGCGCCCTTAAGGATAAAGCAGGAGAAAGAATACAGCTAAGCCCAGACCATATCCAGTTTGATAAATCTCTGTTGTTAATGTTTGTATTGACGCTGAAGGCTGTTTAATATCCCCATTTTTGCAGTGTAATTCACTGTTGCCATAAGGGCTGATTTTATTAGACTCTGGAAAATACCTGGTCAGTTGTGATTTCATTTTCTGTACTGTAATGTTTTTAGAAAAATTGAAAATATAGGTGTGTATTTTTTTCTGGAGTGTTCTTAGTTTGCTTGTTTGGTTGGTTTTTTTTTTTTGGCTTGTTTTTTTAAATGATAAAATTCACACAGTATCATAAGTTAATCAAGATCCATATAAGGGAGATATGAGTAGCCTTGACAGTTTCCCTTTAAAGTGCAGATATGCAGGAGGTAACACCAGGTAAAAACAAGAATTAATTTGTATTTGCCAAAAAATTATGAAGCAAAACCCCAAAACAAATAAATTAGAGATGACAGAACTGTTTGTTCTTAAGCCATTTAATTAAGACTTTTCTGAATGTCTAATCAGGCTTTGTGCAGCTATTACCACAAGCAGGTGCCTCTTGGTCTGCAGAAGCACCCTCTTGGCCTGCCTGTTTTCTTTAAAGCACAGATTTAACTCTCTTTTCCAACCCACCAGTCTATGATAAACAACAGGTTCCCTACACCCTGTGTGAGAGCAGCAGAAAAGACCCCCGTTTACAGCCAAAATTGGTGACTCACCAGGTGGGAAGCTGCTTGACTTGAGCTCTCCTTTTCACGTTCTTCCACGTTTAATTACACAGGTCCTTTAATGAGAAGCAGACTGCACCAGAGGGATGGCAAGGGCTGGTCTGAGCAGGACCAAAGTGACGTCTCCTGCCCCAGCTTGGGGTGCCAGGAGCCACCAAGGAGCTATGGGAATAAAGCAGCACTTTTGTTGTCCCTTTGAGAAATCTTGGACTGTGTCTGATGGCAGCAGACAGCCTGCCTTTGTTTAGCAGCCAAACTCCCTCATTCCCTGGGCAGTTGATTTGTTTCTAACTTCATACATTGCCCAGATGGAAAAAACTCCCTTAGAATGCCTAGGCACCAGGGAGAGAGGTCTCAGGTGGCCCAGAGGCTGGCAGCATCCCCTGCGACGGGTCCTGGGAGACACATGCTCAATGAGGGAGCCTCCTGCCTTCCCTCCATTGGGAGCATTTCCAGGCCACTCTGCTAATGAGGGACAAAACCAGCTCACAGCAGTTGCAGAAGGGGAGGCAAGAGCCAATAGCTCAGGAAAGGGGCACAAGGAGAAGCTGCTGCCTTGGCTTGTAGGTTTCCAGCCCCAGGCTGCAGGTTTTTGGATCAGGGAAATCCTGGAGCTGCAGCATCTTGATATAAGTAAATAGAAGCAGCATGGATTTTTGGAAAACTGTCATTTAGCTTCTCTTTTTCTCCATACGTTTACTTGCTGGTCTCCTGACACAAGGTGTTTTGAAGGAATGGTTGTGCTTCTCCTTGAGATCCTGCAGCAGACCAGGACTGAGAAGTTCAAAGCTGGAGGTACAGATTGCAGTTGCTGGTCCCAGGAGTTACAACTGCTGGTCACCATCTGGGAGTCAGTTCTGAATGCCACCTGTTTGCTTATTTTGGACTCCAGCAGAGTGTGTCAAATCAGTCGCCCTGACCCCAAAGCGCTAGAAGGTGGATTCTCAGGTTTTGACTATGGGTCTGGCTGCCGTGACTCCTTCTGGGCAAATACACCCTGAACTCTGCTTCCCACCTTGTAACACTTCATTCTTGCTCTTTTATCTTAAGAATTACATAGAAATAAAATTTTTGGTATTATATAATACAAAAATATAGACACCCTGACTAAAATATCTACAATTTACATATATCAATATCTATTACATACTGTATAAAATGCACAGATACAACTATATGTTGTAGATGTATGTTTAAAATGCATACTACATGATAAAATCTCTATAAAATTTATATATTAATAAAAAACATATTGTATGTGTTTGTGTCCAGATGTGCAGTTGTTACAGTCATGCTTTGAAACCAAACATTTTGCTAGAGAATAAAACTCCCCAGCACTTCTTGAGAAGACTGGAGTAATGCATGTTACGGCAGCTGACAGTTCCAGTTGGGAACTCCAGAAGATGCCAAAATACTGCCAGAATTTTTTGAATTGTTGGCTTCACACCATTCATAATGATATTATGGATGTCAAATGAGGAAACTGAAGTTTCCTGGGGGATAAATATTTCCCTGGCACCTTCATTTTGTGAGCCAAATTGGAAAGGAAAACCAAGCAGCAGTGTACGAAGTCAAACAGCTTGGACAGAAGCAGTTATTTATGGTCCTGTTCTGAGCGTAGCATTGCAGGGTAGAAAAATCACCATGTCTGAGGAAAGAGTAACAAATGAGTGCCCCAACTATCGCAGGAGTTGTGCACACAAACCTCTTCAGTCTAATGTCTGATAACAGAATATAATTTCCTGGAAAATTTCTCTAACTACACAACTAGTTCAGAAAAAATCCCTCAGCAAGAGAAAGCAGGTATTGAATTGCTCACATGTAGACTGTCTACATAAAGGTTCTGCCTCATCTTTCTTGAGGTGCTAGCCTGATTAAAAACATTTAAGGTGGCAACATAACAGTTTCAGACGCACCCCTCTGGGCTACTTCCTGCAGCTGGGTTAAGTCTCAGTGCACAGCCTGCTGTGCTGAAATCACTGCTGACAAACCAAGCTTTTCCCATAACTAAACACAGCACGTAGACCCTTAATCAGCAGGAAGAATTGCACTTTTCTGTTGCACTTTTGTTCAACAACTCCTGGGCGTCTGTGACCAACATGACGCTGTCCATAAAAAGGCTTTTTTTAGACCTTGATACTAAAATTCACCTGAGTTAGGATCTGAGTGGAGTTTAGGTGAACAGGGTCTGTTGGGACTTTTGCTGCTGATGTCTTGGAAGATGTGACATACGTGAGCACTTTGCCTGTACAGCATGGCAATTTTTTGTCTGACATTACAACCTGTGATGGAAGAAGTCTTTCAGGATGCAAGGAGCCCTGAGAGTCCCTGTGCTGTACTGCACAGTTTGGTGCATTAGGTTTGTGTGGGATAGTAAGGGCATCATGTGACATCTCTGCTAAATCCTGGGCAGATGAAAGTTGCTCTATGTATGATGCATGGGAAGGTGCTGATGACCATAAAGCCCTTACAAATCTCTCTTCAGCTGATCCTCTTTGAGGGTGGATCCAAGTCTTTCCTCCCTCTGGGAGAGGGTGTTTCAAAATCCTGACAGCAGGAGGCCAGGAATCCTGTCTCCAGAAGACTGTGTAAGGCACACCATTGATGAGGTGGTCTGTGGCACTGTTGTGTGGTGCTGCTATGAGATGTGGGCATAGGAGGACACCTAAGAAGCCAAGCTTCTGACATAGCAACATCATATGGTCCCCAAAGACAGAGGCTTTTGTTATTCTGAACAATTAGATTGTACTTCTGACTTGACAATATTGGGGACCAGTCCCTGTGGGGCGTAATGTAACTTGCTGTACTGAAATCCAGATGCTTTGTCAAGAAAAGGAAGAGGAGCCCAGCCACATTCCCATGAGCTATTACTTTTAAAGAATTTGGTATTTATGTTTCTTTCTTGGCACGATCATTTTGGTGCCATTGGAAACATAAGAAAAAAATACATCAGTGAAAGAGACACTGGAGAGCCCAAGAAATATTATTGTAACCTTTTGGTACAAACAGCAGAGAATAAATGGAACATGTTTGTAAGGTAAATAAAATCATCAACAGTATTCTTTACCTTGGCCCCCTCTCCAGATGCTTTACCTCATTCTGTCCAGATCATATGCTTTCACAGGGTATGCACCAGGAAAAGGCACCAGAAAAATATGCACCAGGTTGGATCATGCTACCATTTCAAGCAGTCATCAGCAGGAAGTTTAAGCAGATGTGAGGTGTGGGTAAGCCAGCTGTTAGAGGCCTAGGGTGCTGAAAAATGGAAGCTTTCATTCCTCTTTTACTCCAAGAAAAAAAGCAACACACATTATGGGGTTTTGTACTTTATATTACCAGTTCTAAGCCTGGGGCTAGCAGCTCTTTGTACAACTGTCAGGGTATAAAAGTGGCTCTTCTGGTTTGGTTGATCTGCCTCCGGCAGTGCCCTGTAGTGGAGTTGTATGGAAGAGAAAGGGAAGAGAAGGTGAACGTCTTGATCCTTCTCCTCAATCCTCCTGGCTTTTCCTAGTCTGGGCGTTCTGAACTAGCTGTTGATACAAACAGCTGATTGCAATGGACTTTTCTTCCATGAATTTAACTTCTCTTTTTAGTTTGGCATGCGCATCATGCTTCAATAATGAGTCTTGCAATTTTAATTTCAGGTTGGGCAATTAGGTATTGACTACTTGTTTCATTCTTATAGCCAGAAAATTTTGTTGGGTGAAACCTCTCTAAAATATTACAAGAAACAGTGAATCATTGTTCCCTACTCACTACCTCTGTAATATTCAGGATTTAATGCACCTCTATAATAGTCTCCCTTGGGTAATTATTTCCAAGGCTGAAGAGTGGAAGAGAGTTTTATCTATTTAATCTCTCCTCATGGTGAAGACATTCTTTACCTTTTACAATCCTGTTTATCATTTGCAGTGTCATTTAGTTCTATTATATGCTTTTTTTGGGACAGGAACGCAAGTGGGAGAAAAGCAAAAAGTAATATATTATCTAAGAGGTAGGTACAACACACACTTATTCAGTGTATCCTCTTGTCTTCCATGCTGAGTTAGAACTTTTCCTACAAAAGTGGTCAAAAAGATACTTGGGATGACAATTGTTACACATGATCTTCCAGTTGTGCTGGTTTAACCTGAGCACTTTTAACTTGTACAGCTACAGGTTTATGCTTTACATGTAAACTTAAGAGTCAGGACAACTTGTATAATGAAACTGCAGGTAACAGGCAGTAGCAGGAATCCAGCACATGCTTTGAGTAATGGCCAGAAAATAAAACAAGATGTATCATTTAAGAATCTTCCAGTTCCATGTTTCATTTTTACTGGAAGTCAGTGGTTACTTACCAAAACAACAGTAGTGCAAGGTAAATTCTGAATGGATTATGTCTTGAGATAAATAATAAACCCCCCAAAACTCAAACAGTTAAACTCTTGGAAGTAATTTACTGAACAGCTGTTAAAGCTAAAGCATTCAATGGCAGGAGCTGAATTCTTTCAGGGTAGGAGCTGAGTCATTCTTTCAAAAGACAGTGAGGATGCATTAAAAACCCCTGACTCATATAGATGCTAAAATGGGACTAGGCTTGGGCTTTGAAACTAAAGTCATCCTGGACCTGTTCAAACATGCTTAGGAGTACAAAAATTCTGCTTAGAAGCAAAATGAGTGTGGACATAAATTGACATGATTTGATTGCTGTGGATGATCTGGGAGTGGGAAGTTAATGCCCTTTGATTTATTGATAATGTTATAGTTCTGTGACTGACTCTTTATTCATTTACATCATATACAGCTATGTTTTTTTGGAGCAGGACAGCAACAGTTTCGGTCTGATTTGCCCTGGCAGAAATAACAACACGGGACTCACAGATATGACACGGGATGTCACAGCTCAAACTAAGTACCTGCTGAGCATGATCCAAGAGTAAGTTTAGGTAAAAGAAGGGAATAGACATAGCAAATGAGGAATCACTGCCTGCTAGCTTATCTTTCTTTATAGCAGTTGTTTGGTGTCACTTGTGTAACTAGCCATGAAATGTGGCCTTTCTGATGCTGAAGGAGGTAGATGATTGCTTAAATTCACACAGAAATCAGAGGTCAGTGCTGCCAGTTTGCAAAGGGTGGGATGAGAAGGGAAAAGTTCAGAGCTCTTTTTTCTTTCTGCAGCATGGTAAATATATATACATATGTTGCGGTGGCCCAGCCCACCTTGGGGCTGAGTGCCATACAGTGGGTGGAATTCCCCACCCAGGACTCCGACCCGGAGGGCGGATCCGAGGGCGAAGCCTGAGTCTAGGGCTGACACCCACTGTGTGTCACTCCCGCAGCATCTCCTCCCTCCCTTCCAGAAGCTTCACTGTTCCTTTCTCCCCATTGGTTCAAACCCCTTATGTTTAATAATGCAGCCTATTCCTGATGTATGAAGAGCTGGAAGGTTCTGTTCAGTTCAGTTCTCTATTAGTTGGTTTGTATCTGTTCCTCCCCTGATATATGATTTGTTCCCTGTTACCTCATGTCCTTCCCTTACTGGCTTGCTCCCTTGCTCCCCTCTCTCTCCAACCCCCTTTAAAAAGTGCTGTCTCCCCGATCCTGGGGCCTTCGATTGACTGTCTCCCCTCCAAGCACACGTTCCGCTCCTTCGGGGGGGAAATAAAAGCCGGAACAAAAGACGGCAGTGCTGTCCCTCTCTTGTCTTTTACCCTCGCCGAGTTGCTAGGCAACAGCCGTGGTGCAGCCTGCCTTTCGTGCCTTCTCAGGCAGCCCGATGACGGGTCTTTGGTAGCCACGCCGCGTGGACACCTGACCTCGTCGCTGGCCGAGACTACCGGGCGGTTAGCGGCCAGAGCGACAGACATACATACATACATACATACACACACACACACACAGTTTCACTAGAAGTGTCTATATCTGTAAGTGATACATTTGCCATGAGGGAAAAAGAAAAAAAAAAGCTGATGACCTAGCGCAGCAGGAACAAGGGAACTACTCTGTGCAGACTCACCTTCACTTGTCAATGAGGTGAGTGAAATAAACCCTGCCAACACATAGGAACACAACCTACAAGAGAATCTCAGGTATCTAGAGATTTCTGATGTTCTGGAATTGAAAGAAATCCCCCTCTGAGCCAATGATTGAAAAAGAACCCTAACACTTCATGACCAGAGAACAATCAGTTCAGGAATAAAACAGTGAGATTTATTGTGAACACAGTAACTTAATGTTCTTCCAATGATGTGACAAATTAAGATTTTCTTAACACTGCATTACTGAGCTCTCTCTGCAGTGTGATATTCATACACAAATTTTGGGTCAGTAAACAAACAGAAGTAGCTTTATTTTTTTCCTGATACAAACAACAAGCATCACAGTTGTAGACATAAGCAAAAAATTGTTCAAAATAAATATGACAGCTTGATAACAAATTTAAACACAGTAATTATTGTATAAATGGTTTAACAAATGGTATTACTGCTAGCAGAATAAGCATCTCCAGGGAAAAGAAGATTGAATACATAATCTGGAAATAGATTAAATATATATATAAAATATACTCAGTTTATTGCTTGGATAGATAAATATTAAAATATTTGTGCACATAACTGGGAATGAGGCACTTATTCAGGTTAGTATAAACAAGGCCACTTGTTAAGTAGAAGGAAAAATGCTAATAAGCTTCCGAAACATCTTGCTGAAATACGAAACCTTGAAGCTATAATAAAAAAAAAAAAAAAAAGGCATGCTGTTACCGATGTATTTATAGTTCACTGAATTGTAAAAAATCCAATTTCTTAAGAATGGGACAAATCCAGCATGCCTTACTGAAAACATTGGGATTTTTTTCCCAGCAAGAGGACTTTGGTATCTGACTCATGAATCTTACTCATACTTGTCCAGCTTTTCAGTGTTTGCTTTGTTCTCTTCTTTGTTATCACCAATTTGCACTATTATTTTATATATTGTTAGAAAAACATTAATCTGATTATCCCCATTAACCCAAATATTTTACAAAGTTGTAATCAGATGCTATTCAAAGCAGTGATCAAATTGTTTGCCGAGCTAAATATTTGGCTTGTAGAACACGTTGGGTTTAATGTGATTTCATAAAAACAAATAATAATTAAAAAAAGATTTTGCCTGCAAGCACCTTTAATGATATTTTGGTCTAGTAAAATTCAAAAGCAGAAAAATAGCACTACTGATAAACACCTAATTTCTGTATTTTATATATATTTTTTAAAAGATCCTCTCTGCTTACACAAAACAGGCATTTCATAAATATTAAAATGTTCTATTATTTACATGTGTCCCATTCTACTGTAGAATCATTGACTGACATTATCCAAACATGCAGGTTCTAGGAGAGAAATTCTGCTTTTCTCATTGTGATGTCACATATAGGCACAAAGGTAAATTTGATCTTAGTGTACATTTGCAACTTAGTAATGAACTTACTAAATATAAAAAGTATCCGTGGGTTAAGTCTTTGATCAATCTTGCACACCTAATACACAGATCACAAAACCAGGAACTTCATTAAAAGAGCAAGTTGATGTCAGGTGTCTGGGGGAAAGGTCTAAAGCACTGGACATGGCTTATGGATAATTGTTTCAGGCTAGAAGTTGGATTAATTAAAATAAAAGATGACTGCAAGTGTTTAGTAATGCAGTTGGACCCTTTGGGTGCTGCAAACATCCTTTAATTAAGCTGTCTGATCACCATCTTCAGAAAACCTAGAAAAGGTAAGACAGATTCTGACCTGATTCATTTTGTGAAAAACTGATGAAATCCTATTAAATAAGTGAGGTCATAACAACACAAATCCAGAGCAAGAGATATTAGCATGAGTCTCTTTGTGGACATATGCACACTGTACCATGAATCACAGCACACACATTCCTAGGTTAGTAGAACTCCATGTTTCCGAGTCTTTACAGTTCAGAGCACAATTGTGCAAAATTACCAGGTCAGGTCTGTCTGTGTTGACTGAGCACCACAGCCAGGCCAGGAAGCCTCCTGGATTGATTTTTTTTTAGTTCAGAGTGTGTGCTTACAGGCTGCTTACAGGCTGCTTTCAAGTTGAATCCTGCTCAGCTAACTCAGATCTCTTCAGCATGATACCAAATGCCAAGTGTATTGCAGCTGAAGACAGGTTGGGGACTGCCTACACACACCACCACAAAATGGTGGAAGAGGCATTTTAGCAAAGTCTCAACATCCTAATTCAGATTTTATATAGATTATAACTCCATTGAGTTATATATAGTTTATATAGTTCAACTCCATTGAGAAATCCGTTGACTCCAGCGCTGTTTGCCAATCTCAGTTTGTGACATGGACAGAGAGATTAAGCGCACCCTCTGCAAGTTTGCCAGTGACACCGAGCTGTGTGGTGTGGTGTGGTGTGGTTGGCATCCTCAAGGGAAGGGATGCCATCCAGAGGGACCTTGACAGGCTTGAAACGTGGGCCTGTATGAACCTCATGAAATTCAACAAGGTCAAGTGCAAGGTCCTGCACCTGGCTCAGGGAAATCCCAAACAAGTACATACTAGGTAGAGAATGGAGGAGGAGTGTTGCCCTGACTTTTGCAGTTCTGGATGTTATCATTCTTTTGTAGCTAGTTTCTCACATTCTTCTATGTAAACATAGCCATGTTATTGCAACGGTATCTTATTGTTTACATTCCTTTCTCCTGGGCATGGAAGTTTGATGGACATTTCCTTTGACCACTGTGATTGAGGGAGGACAAGTTCTTTCCTCCAATGGACAGTGATTTCTAAAATGCATATATAATAAACAGGGCGGGTCTCACCCGGCAGTTGCTCGGAGTTTCTCCGGCAGTTGCTCCTTACTCTCTTAACAGGTGTTCCTTGTCTTCTTCCTTCCTTTGTGTCATTACTGCGACAGAAGAGCAGCCCTGAGGAAAAGGACTTGAGGTGCTGGTGGATAAAAAGCTGGACATAACCCAGCAATGCGCACTTTCAGCCCAAAAAGCCAATCCTGTCCTGGGCTGCATCAAAAGCAGCATGGCCAGCAGGTCAAGGGACATGGTTCTTCCCCTTTCCTCTGCTCTTGTGATGCCCCACCTGAAGTACTGCATCCAGTTCTGGAGCCTCCAATGTAAGAAGCACATGGACCTGATGGAGAGAGTCCAGAGGAGGTCACAAAGATGATCACAGGGCTGCAGCACCTGCCGTATGAAGACAGGCTGAGACAGTTGGGGCTGTTTAGTCTGGACAAGAGAAGGCTCCAGAGAGACCTTAGAGCACCTTCCAGTACCTGACTGGGGCCTACAAAAGAGCTCCGGAGGGACTTTTTACAATGGAATGTAGCAACAGGACAAGTATTAATGACTTCATTCTGAAAGAGGGTAGGTGTACATATTAGGAAGAAATTTACTAGGAGGATGGTGACACACAGTCACAGGTTGCCCAGATAAGCTGTGGATGCCCTATCCCTGGAAGTGTTCAAGGCCAGGCTGGATGGGGCTTTGAGCATCCTGGTCTAGTGGAAAGTGTCCCTGCCCATGGCAGGGGGTTGGAACTAGATGATCTTTAATGTCCCTTCCATCCCAAACCATTCTATGATTCTATGACTTGAAAAGACTTACTTATATAAGATGATAGTGTGACAAATGGGACAATTTCTTGAAGGTTACACAGCTTGCACAGCCAAGCTTTTGAAAGAAACCAAACAGATCCTGTCTGGATAAAAAACATCTTTGGGACAGAACAGGTCATGTCTGGATAAAAACTGACACAGGACACTGCTGATCCAAACATGTCATGTTACTTAAATCAAGAATACTGAGAGAAAATTAGAATTACTTTTGCAGAAATAGTCACTCATTAAAAAATGCTCAAAAATGACCCAGCATGTTTGTTAAAATGTGCTATGACTATACAGCAATAAATACTACTTGATGCAATCAAATGTTATTTTTTTCTTCATTTTTTGCTATTTAGTATGGCAACTAACTATGCTGGATTCAATATCATGATTCTTATGTTCAGTTCAGCAGAACTTTGTCCTCTGCATTTTGAATCTATCGTTTTCTCTAGGTACTGAAATACTAATGCTTGCATTTCTCAGCACTGGACGTGCACTAAGAAATAAAATTTACCTTACAACACTTCCATGATCCATTATAAACTTAAGAGCACATAAGTGTACAGTTTCAGTGAAAACCAATTTTTTTTCTGGATTTTTTGCATTCTTTGGCTTTATATAGACATACATAAGGAAAAAAATTCTTAGATTAAATAAATGAAGAGGAATTTGCAGAAAAGAGTGTGTATTGCATCCTGTGACATGCAACTGTTTATAATGTTATGCTGTCTAGCTGTCTTTTGAAAAAGTTCAGTTACATATAAGTAAAAAAAAAAAAATAGATCACTGGTACAGATAAAGTGAAGTCAAAAACTTATAGGACGGAGGATCCATGCCTAAGGCATTCCATCACCTTTCAAACTAATTGTAGACATTGAGTCCTTTGTGAGAAACAGTACAAAATTTAACAGAAGAATGTAAGGATTCCTCCTCTCAAGTATTATGTGTTTCTGAAGAAACAGATCTCCTCTCTTATTGCAGATAGGATATATAGCACCTTTGTATAGCTTCTTTTATTCTTTTGAAATGCCAGAAAATACAAAAAACAAAACATTAATCTCTCCCTTACAATGCAGTCCCTTGAATTGCTGCTTAAGATTAGTGCATGGCAGAGGGACATCGGCGTTTCTTTTTGTGTAAAGTGGGAGATTCAGTTCGGCTTCTTCTGTTGCTGGTAATGGCAGTAAGAGTTCAGGATAACAAATTTCAAGTACACCTAGAAACACATGAACTCCTCATGAGTCACCGTTATCTGCTGCTAAAAATGTGCAGTTCAAGCGTTTTTTTGAGGCACTCTGGAAACTGGCTTGAATCCCATGGTCTTGGAATCAAACCTCTGAGCTATCACTGCCATAATTATGTGGTATCATCATTGGTTCATTGCTGCCCGACTCCTTTGTGGCTTCCTCCTTATTAGAATTTTGTTTCCATTTTAGCAGCAAAACGATAATTGCAATTAAGCAGATGGCAAGGAAGATGGCAGCAGCTCCACCAATGATTGTGACTATGCTGATTCCTGCACTCTGGTTATTCAGTTCCCTGGGGAGAACACCATTGACTGCAATATCCCTTTGAGGCACCTGTTTCTTGCTGGAGCGATCCAGTGCTATGTGCTGTATGTTTGTTCCTCGGTTGTTTCCTACTCCAATGTCTCTTGCAAGTTCTGGGGCCTGCTCAACTCCCCTCTTCTGCCGACTCCATGAGAATGCCCCTGGGCTCCCACCACTAAGGAGTGAGTGGTACTGGTGCTCCACACTTCTTTTGCCAATCCCACGGTTCGCATTCTCCTTGGAACGCACAGTGTAGATGGTATGGACATACCACTCCCTACCCAAAGACACCTGGAAAGAAATAGTTTTTGGATTTAGACACACACATACAAAATCTGGGCAGTGCTAAATACAGAGGAAATCAGTCTCTGTTCTGAACTGATTGCCAGGAGAACTTCCAAAATCATGCACAGATAACTCTCGACTATGTGCCAATATGCACCATGTTTTCTGCTAAAATTCTAAGAGGGGTTGGACTCCATTGCTCTCCATGGCCAGACTCTGTGGCTATCAGCTGCAGATGAAGAAGGCTATGGCCTTGGCATATTTTTGGAACTATTAGTACCAAAGGCCATACAAAGTACCTTTAGCGGTGGACTGGTTGCAGAAAAGGACCTTCCAGGCCCAACCTACCAGCTGATTAGGCCCTGGATCTAATTCAAAATAATTTTTTTACTGTATAATAATTTTTTACTGTAAGGATGGTTGGACATTGGAACAGGGAGCCTGTTGAGTCTCCTTCCTCAGAGATATTTGAAATACAACTGGACATGGTCCTGGGTAACCTCCTCTAGGTGACCCTGTTTTGAGCAGGCTGTTGGAACAATCAATTTTCACAGGTCCCTGAAGACTTCATCGACTCTGTGATTGCATGGGTCCCTACAGTCTCTGTGAGATGATATTATCTTCCTTGAATTTCTCTCATCTTTTAGGGATACATAATAGATTTGGCCTCCACAACATCCAGTAGGCTTTTCTGAATACTGTCTTAAAGGTACTGGCTGATAATTTGAATGGTTGCAGCCCATTTCTGTTATTGTGAAAACTAACACATTTTCTATTTCACTGTTGTTTTTCCCGGTGTTTTTCAGGACAATCTGTTTTTTCTTCATATTCTCATTCTTTTGACAGAATGAGCACCAAAAATCACTGCAAAACTGGAAATGGATTCTTCAGAAAAAACCAATGAAATTTCATTTTCCTGGGCGTAGATTTTGAAACCCTTTTTAAACTGATAAGTAGGCTGTTTTCTTAAACATTCTACTGCTTACAACGAGACCTTTAATACCAAAGTGGCCAGGAGTAGGATCAAAGTCTCCTCTGTATTTTTTCTACTAATTTATACACTTGAGTTTTGTATGTAGTTTTGCAACTACTAGACACATATAGTGAAGAGAGAACTCTCGACTGGGTTATATAGATCAAAGGGATGAATGCACACAGCGGAAGGATTATATATAATTAAGAAGTAGGTGTTAGGTGTCAATTATTAGGCTTTTCAGTGCTTCACATTGTGAGAGTTTGCAAGGAAAGAATTGTACAGAAAATGCTGAGTATCAACTAGATTTTGATGAAGTTCACGGTAAATGCTTGTGATTCTTTATTTTTTTGTGAGATGGGAAGAAATAAAATGATGCTGTGCAACAAGAAACTTATAAAATCCTTAAAATAAGTGTGTAAGAACAGTTTGTGTAATTTCTGATTAGCCTGCAGAACTAAGAGAAAAGTAGAGTGTCCCTACAGAAATATTTTAATAAGTGTTCCAAAGTGTATACTGGAAAATTTTAAGCATTTATAATTGTATTTGACTGTTAGTGGAATCAGAATAAATCTTTCTATTGGCTTCAATATGACTTACAGATAACAACAGTACTTGTGCAACTGCTTCTTTCTTGATTCAGTACTCTTGCTAATAAGCTACAGAAATCATACCTGAAACAGAGGAGTTGAGTCTACTTTAAATCCATCAGAGCCTGGCTGTTTAACTAACGGAATTGCTTCCGGATCATCTATTGCAAGTTTTGCATTAAAAAGCACATTTCCAAAGCTCATGGCTTGAGTCTCTGGCTGAGCTTTGTCCTACACGGAGGGAAGGAAAAAGGTTGTAAAACACAGATTAATTTCTTTTAGAAAAAATAGTTTTAATATTTATTTGCAATGTATAAATTTTGTAATTTGCACATGCTGTTTTATGCAATGTAGTGAAATACCAAGAGAAAAGACATGAGAAGCAGCTGTGATCCCATCTGGCTTGTACTAACTTCTATTTATTCTCTTGCCTTTCTGGAATAAAGGGGGAAACACTAGAGAACAACCACAACTACACATCTTAAATAAAAAAAAATACATAAATGTAGTCTGAAATGAAAGTAAGAAGTCTATTTCTCAGTCTAAAGAAGCTACATTTCATTTCATTAATAGACATTCCCATAAATTTGTTTAGCTAATTATGTAATCACCTTACTTAAAGTTAACTCTAAAAGTTGAGCATCAGATCTGTAGTTACTTAGGCTTACTCTGCAGTTATTTTCAGAAAGGAAATTATCTCAGATATTCTAAGCCAGCTTTAGATATATCTCTCTTTCCCTATGGACTACAGAGGTAACTGGATGACTAACTTTGCACTGTACACTATATTTTGAATGGCTAAAGATGAAACAAATTCCAATCCTTAACATGAATGTCTCCAAAACTCTCTCTGTGGTCAGTCGATATAGACAATACAGAGAAAAACCCTATCTTGGGATTCTAACTTAGGTCAGTCTTAATGAAGGTAGTCCCCAGAAAGACTAAGAATAGAACCAGGAGGGAAAAAGGCAAGATACTGCCTCCATCAGTTCTTGTTACCCTGGAGCTTGAGTCAAAAATTTGGTGCTGTTGAGAACATTTTAAAGAATAGCTGGGTTTTGGATAAAAGAGAAGATAGAATAAAAAATTAAAATATATATTTGCATCCTCCCAGAACTGGAGTACTCACCACAATCTTAAACCTGTACAGAAGGGATGGAGAATCAGCAAGGCACCCATATTCAGTGTTGGATGGATTATATTTGGGTACATATCCATCAGCTCCTGTGCATAGGAAAACTTTCTCGATGCTACAGAAGAAGGAATCACCCAAATTCTGCACTGGATCCACCATCACCCGACCGTATATGACATCACCTGCAAACAGTGCACACAGTTCACATCCTATTAGACTGGAACATTTAGCACATTTCTGAGGCTAAGCTAATAAAACCTTGTCAAGAAGCTTAGTGCAACAAGCACAAACCCTTACTCTATCTTGTTTTGATGGAAACAGGATCCTGATAGTGTGGAACACAAATTAAATGTGCATGATCTCTGCACAATTATACCTTCTGAGAAAGCAACATCACTTTCTTGCCCAAAGCCCATTGAGCCATCAGATAGCCACAGTGTCTTTTTGGAGAGGAGGAACATCTGGGTGTTCAAGCTGAACTCAGCAGCCACTGGGTCACTGACCTAAAACCACAAAAGCATAAGGCTCTTCAACAAGTATTCTTTAATGAAGAAAACATAGTATGATCTTCTCCTAATGTAGGTTACTTATCAGCTCTGCACATCTACATGCAATAGTACAGTTTAACAAAAAGATTTCTTTGTACTAGACATATATTGCTGTGTATTTTGCATGCCTACAACCTTTGGATTACCGGCATATGTGGTATTTGATAGTATTCTAGGTTAATTTCTTCCCACCACATTTTTCCAAATCCCAGCTACGCAGGTGTCCAGGGCAACTTGTATGTGGGGATAACAGGAGGAAAATATTTCCCTCAAAAACTTGCCTCTGTCGGAGTCATCACAGCCTATTTTCTCTATCCCATTTTCATTCTTACACACAAATCCCACCTCTGCTTCTGATCCTCTATCAACATTTGAAAGCACATATTGCTGAGGATTTATTTGCAAGTGTCAGTTCTTCTAATGTTCTGCAGGATATATCAGATCAGGCATGTGAAAATGCACCACACCATTTGAACAATTTATTCCAGCATTTATCTTTTTATGCTGGTACTTATCTTTATATATTTGACACAGTTACCTATGGTTCTTCCTTGATTACATGATAAGTATAAAATAAATCAATATGATCAGCAGCAGTTTCTCATGGGACTATAAAACATAAGATAGAAGGCAAATTATAAAGTGACATGGCACAATAAAAGGGAAACAACAGAGTAAACAGAAGGACTGGAGTGAGCCTAAAATTCAAAAGGACATAAGTACCCGAGGAAACAATGTGGAAAACATACACATCTGAAAAAAAAAGAAAGAAAAAATAACAAGAGGCCACTAAACAAATAAAAAAAAAGCTAACATATATATGTATATTTATGTATATTTATATATATATGTATAGGTGTGTGGACAGGAAGGAAGGAAAACAACAAAGAAAACATTCTTGCTGGCTCATGGGTAAGGGTCCATTTCACAGTAGTCTCCAAACTATCAAAGCAACAGGATTTGGCAAGAAGAATGTGTAGCTCAAACCTTTTTATAAATGGAGTGCTACCCTTTAGAAAAAAGAATCCTACCACCACAGCTGTTGCACAGAAATAGTGATACAAAAAAAATTCCATTCTCTTGGAATGCTTCTTTCTAAATGCTTAGAAAACATGCTATTGGGTTGTAGTTCCACAAATACTTGATTATTACAACTTTTTCCAGCTGTGTTATTTATGACAGTAGATTAAGTGTAATTATTTTCATGGGCATTTGAGACACTTTATATGAGTTCTTTAAAAAATAATCTGTGAGTATCTGCTGGGTGAGAAGGGTAACTGTCAACTTATTCTGTCTATTTGCCACATCCATCAACTCTGCATATGGATGATTTGGGGACAATGCAGATCACTCATGAGATACAACCCCACCTCCCTGGCATCAAAGCCCATGTGATACTTGGTACCTTAGGAAACAGAGCACTCTTGAGATTGGTCCATCTCAGGGCAACAACTATCCTGATTATGGAAGTACTTCGGTCAGGAAATAGTCATACACATTTAAAGAAAGGAGATGCTGAAAGGACTGGGATAAAGCAAAGCTTGGAGGTTGAATACTGTTCATCTTCAGGGAACACAAGGGTGAGGCAGTGTTAATATGATCCTCACTAGTGTTCCAGGCTACCAGCTGCACTCCTCAGGGGTCATGGAGAGAGGAAAAAAGGAGATATGCATATGATACATGCTAAAGAAGGAAATGCTGAACCAAAATGTCCAGAGGGGAAACACCAAATATATTATCTTCTTGATGTTTGACTCTTAAAATTGTTCCTCACTTGTGAACAGTGGAAACAATTGTGAAGGAATTTAGAACAACAAGTTTCCAAGGAAACGAAAAGCCTCATATCAAAAAGCCTAAGAAGATAATTCAGTCTAGGTGCTGGAGCACTAGACTTAGAATTGGGGGAAATAACTCCTTCCCTGTTCAATCATTTTATCATTAGACTTTACAGTCAAATGCCATTTTGGTCCAGATACCTACACTCACTGATTTCAGAAGGTCACAGAGGGTTTTGGGTTGGAGGGTACATTTAAAAATCATCTCACCCAACCTGTCTACCATGGGCAGGGACTTTCCACTAGACCAGATGTTCAGAGCCCCATCCAGCCTGGTTTTGAATACTTCCAGGGATGGGGAATCCGCAATTTCTCTGGGCAACCTGTGTCAGTGCCTCAGCACCCTCATTGTAAAAAGTGTCTTCTTTATATCCAATCTAAACTTACTCTCTGTGAGTTGCCCCTTTTCCTGTCACTGTGGCCCTTGAAAAACGTCTCTGTCTTATAAGCCCCATTTACATATTGGAAGGCCACAATAAGGTCTCCTGAATTTGTTCTCTTCTTCAGCCTGAACAACCCCAAGTCTCTCAGCCTTTCTTCACAGGGGAGGTGTTGCAGCCCTTTGACCGTTTTTCTGGCCCTTCTCCGACACCCCTCTAACAGGTCCATGTGTTTCTAGCACTGGGCACCAGAGGAATGGATGCACTGGGCCTGTACAAAGTATCAGATGTTTCCTAGTCTAAGGACTAGGATTCTTCAATCTGATCCTTCTGTCTTTTGTTTCTTATTTCTAAAACAATGGATACCAATGTTTATTCAGTTTTGCAGAATGACTAGAAATTCTTAGAGGTAAAGTGCTAGATACTGCCTACTGAATTTGGGCTATTGTACTGCTTCCAATTGCTGCTTTTTTGGGACCTGCTTTAAGTCCACATAGTGTTTCAATTTATGGTCAGATGGAACAACTATCATGGGCCACAGAATTTCCTGAGTCCCTTTTACTATGGGTATCTCAATAAATAGAGCTGATCTTGGTTTGAAAATTGTTGGTGATGGGAGTTTAGCTGGCCACAGCCTATGATAGTGTTGCAAGTTTGCACCTTATGCCTGTTTTGAATGGAACTTCCATGTACTGTACTATTAAAGCCTTATCTGATATAAGAAGTCCTACAGTATCCATTTATTTATTCCAAAGCAGTTCTAATTCTTAGTCATAGTTCTTAGTTGTAGGCTAGTTGCAGGCAAGAGTTGGGTTTCTCCCTAGGCTATTTTGCCCATTTTGTAGTGACTTTTTAAGGTTTTTTTGACCATTCTTCGAAGTATCAACATCTTATTGTTTATACTAGGATCAGGCACAAGTTTTGGTTTAGCACTGCTATGAATTGCTTTAGAGTCCCTCGAAGTAGATTAGAAATGCCAGACAAAAGCTGAAGTCCTGAACAAGTATAAATTCCCCTCACCCACTCCATTCAAACTTTTTCAAAATGTTGAAATGTGGTTAACTCTGAGAATGCAGGTTTCACATCAGATCATGTATCATCTCTCTTCTTTGCCTGGGCTTAATGCCCTATCAGGAATCATCTGTTCTTCCACAGCTGGCATAATGCCAAATGAAAGCATAAAGACTGCATCCGTTCCCTTGTGTACTCTGGCTAAGTCAACAGAAAAGTGATTGTGTATCCCTGACTGATATGGATTTATTCTGTAAGATGATTTAATAGCATACATCTATACTATTAATGAGCATGAAACCACAGCCACACTGTTCCAATATTAGCCGTATTGGGTCCAAATAACAGATATTATATAATTTCCTCCTTACACATCCCAAGGTCACACTAGCCCTTTTCATGATCCTCAGGTTTTTTTAAATCAATGTTTTCTACAGCAGAATCCATTTCTCCATAGTTTGTTCTCAGCTACTGAGGTTTACAGCTGGGCTTTGTGGAAGGTATGCTGCTTGCCTGTTCTTATGTTCCCATATGATCCATATTGCTATGGATTGGATTTGTTTTGGCCACTTTTGTGAGTCTTAAAGCTAATCTTTTTACCAGTGTTGGCTACCTACACTTTCCTCTACAGCCAGTGAAGGACGTTCTACCTTAGGACTGAATGTATCTTCCTCTGCAGATCCCACTTTTAATACCAGAGAACTGACTCTGATTTTGTGTCAAAGGAAAACCTTCCAATAATAGTTTTATATTTTCCTAATTACCTAATAAAACCATTTACTACCAAAACCAACAGACAAGAAAATAATTCCCAAATGTTACTATCACATCACAGTAACTATCCTCCAAACCAATGTGAATGAACTTCCTATTGACTACCAAAGACTGGACATGCACTGAGGACAAAAAACGATTGTGCTCCTATATTAGCTTTTCACAGTTGGGTAAAACTGGTGATTCAGCAGGAGAGGAGTTTGTGCTGTCCCACAAATCTACTTGTTTACAAGCACGTAAATTCAGTTTGTAGTACTACTATTACAAGACCAAAAAATGGGAATCAAAATAAAAAAAAGGAAACATGACTGAGATATCGTTGGAATGGTACCTGCTGGAATCGGATGTCCAGATCAAAGGAGATCGGCTCTCTGGGATTGCAGATCACTGGCAGGCCGTACTCCTGATGTGGAGCAGTGGTACAGGCTATCAGCTTCACCGTGTACATGCCAGAATAGTCTCGAACCTGAGCACAGAGAGAGAGGGAGCTGTAGCAGCAGCATCCCAACCAACAGGCTGGGGCAATAGCAGACATCGCGGAGGCTGAGGTTTTACCGCAAAATCTGAAACGAAGCTCCACTGCTGGACTGGCTGGTTGTAGGTTGGCTCACTTCGGACAAGGCTGAGGCTAAATGTCAGGCCTGGGTGATCAGCTGACATAACCATGGAAGTTAGAGATGAAGCTAGAAACATGCCAAGAGACAGATTTGTCACCTTCAGTGTTTCATTGAAAACTCTGAGAAGTCTGAAAAACATTCCCAATAATTCACAAACCATAATGCCATAGCTGATGTTAATACCTTTACAGGGCACTGGGTTTTATTAACTGATTGCAACAAAATCAATTACAGCCAGCTCAGCTGGGCCTCCTTGATTCTTGTTCAAGTGTTTATTCAGCAGTTGCTTTTGGCTACATAATGAGAACTGTATGAAGACTAAATTTAACAGACAGTCAAAACTGCGAGAGTGGAATGGCAAAGACCTATAATCCCTCCTGTTTTAAACTTGGAACGTCAGACCAGGAAAACACAACATAATTTCTCTTAGCAGTGTAACACTTCTGTCTCTGCCTGGTAGACAAAACCTAACACACTAGAAGACAGCTGAGAAAAAGTAGAAGCACTATGAAGGAGATTTATAGGTTAAAAAAACCTTAGTTAAACTAAAAGGGATTTCTTAATTTTTTTCTCCCTTCTGACTGTTGTTCAGCAGATTTAATTTAGTTCGATAATCTTTTCCATGGCTGGCATTCATGCTCAGATTTATGTGTGTAGACAGAGTCTTACACCTGTAATTATTCTGAATAAAGGCAGTGGGGTTTAAACAGATTAAATTGCAGGAACAGGTCCTCAGCAATGACTAATTGAATGTCAGTGAGAATGTTATACTAATGAAGTGATACAATGCCCATAAAAGACTTTTTCTTGCTCTCTGAAAAAGGTATAAATAACCTAGAAGAGCTTCAAATTAGAAAAGAAAGTTTAATGCTATCTAAGTTCCTAGGGCAATGTAAGTAAACAAAAATCATAACTATTGGGTTAAAAACATATATCTATAGATCTCAAATGGACAGAATAGCTTAGATTTTCATCTTTCATAAATCAGCCTCTTGATCGAGTGGAACTGCTTGCTTTCCATTAGATTCACACATATTTTGACAAGTCTGACAACCTGAATACAGCCGTCAATGACAAGTAAGAAATCTCAAGTAGAGAAAAAATCCTTATCTGAAGAGCATAGTATATATTAAACAAAGTCAGCTATCAGTAGCAGAAATAGAAAAAGAATGAGTCGTCTAAAATTTGAGAGGGGTGTTTCCATTTTTATAGTATTGCTGAAGAGCAGCTGACACTTACCAGGATGGGATATAACAAACAGACCATGAAACCGGGCTTCAGTCTTGAAGTTGACCACCAAGCGCCCCTCTTCACTGATGCGCATGCTGGTTGGGAACAGGGAACCTGCCAGCAAAAAACAATTAACAGGGCTTGTGCCACTTGCAGCTGACAAAGAAGTCACACTCCTATGAAACACCAGACCCACTCTTTTGTTTATCATTGTCATAACAGTTTTTTGGGACGGGGCCTGCTCATACTTTCTGGGTTGACTCCAGATTGTTCTCAAACAAGAATTTACACAGTGAGGCCTAGAGTTTTCATTACACTATTCAGCCTCCAAAGCACACAGAGAACGTCCCTGCAGTCATGCTTTTACATTTTACTATGGACCCGCACAGCTGCTCCAGTAGGCTGAGGAAAATCCACACAGCACAGTCTGTGCTTGTGTTCAGGCAACAGCATGGTCAGCTACCAAGGAAGTCTGCAGAAGGAAGGATACTTTTGTTTTCGCTAGGTATTCAAGCTGACTTCTACTGATGAAAGCTGCTTCAGAGACACTCTTTATCAGTGCCTCCCTGCCTAGTGTGCCAAGGCAGCAACCACCAGCATTGGTTGTAGCAGCTTGTTGTGACTTCCACAGCAATCTGCTCAAGTGTGCTGCAATCTGTGAAAATCCTTCTAACAGGCTTTGCATTGCTGGTGATTTTTGGCATGAATTTGGCCCAAAACACAGGCCTCATGTCGTCAAATTTCAGATTACAAAATCTTGTTTATATGTCACAAGTGGTTTATTGCTGTAGCTTGCAGTCAAGACCCTTTTTCTCTAGAGTTCTGCAAAGCTTCAGAGTTCAGGGGTTTCCTCCAGTGCTCTGTTACAAAGACCCAGTGATGTATCACTGCTCTGATTGCCAGGAAAAAGAAGGAAACAGGAATGTTTCCCCATGAATGTGCTGGAAACCTAACACACTCACCAGTGTGAATAGATACTATCCGTACAAAATCATCTGTACCAATCTTATTTCTTGGTACAATAGAAGTATCTATATATTCATGTATGAATTATGGCTTTAGACCTTGACTGCTTTACAGCATTACTTAGAATTTATGTAGGACAATTATACGAATGAGAGTTATGGAAAGAAACTGGATGCTAGTTAACCCCTCTCTACCCAGAAAAACAGCTGCTTAAAAAATACTACCCAAATATGTTGGGGGTTTAACCTCTACTACCTCCCTGCTTTTATCATACTTTTTGTGCTGGCTGTTTTAACAGGGAACTGCTGATGTCCAGCACCTCCAAAGATGTGGCCATCAGCTTCTTAAAGGGAGAAACAAAAACATTAAAGCATCAGAGAGGGGAAATGGTGGCATAGATGCACCACGTAACTGCTGAGACAGAGGATTAGATCTTGTTATTTGGTGACTAACCCATCACATGATTTGTGGCATGGGGATTATTCTTTAGGCACGGCAGGACATGTGCTTCATTCTTCATGCACTGCAGATTTGCATTGCCACTCCTCATTTCCTGCTCTTAACATAAGGACAGGAGTTGCATTGCAATGATTTCTGTAGTTCATATACAGAGTTTGCAGAAACAAAAAGTAAGTTTATGTTCCCTGGAGTCCTGAAATTGTGTAAGTGTGTGTACATAATTACAGCTGATTCCTGTATTCTGCCTTAGGTTGAGAGAGACATGAAATCCCTTAATTTTAATGCTGGAAAATATTAAGTAAATTTGCATAAATAGAACAATGCAGCATACAGGTATAACTGCATATTTTAATCTTGCATGTACATCTGTATATCGCTATTTTTAAAAAATAAATTAACTTCTTAAAAAGATAAATTCTGCAGTGATATAGTTTGATTTGTTGACAAGTTGTTCCCACAAACCTTCACTGGTAGTATCTAACACATTTACAGAATGTCTCACAGTTTACTACACAGAGGACAGGCCCCCATTATTTAGTTCTGTTTCCTTTGAATGCTTCATATTATTTTGAAAATATCAAGTTTCTGAAACTGGCCATTCATAGTTAGGAAAAAAATGATATCACAGAAAACCTTCAATATTTTTATTAAAGTGCAAACATCTTGTGCGGTAACAGAATATAGTTACATAATGCACCCTGAAGTTCTGAGTAGATATAAATGTTTTCATTTTTTCATGTGCACTTCAAATATAGCACTAGAACTGTCTTTCTTTGCAATAGAAGAACTGATGTCAACTTTACATGATTTTCATAAACACTCCAGCTGAGACCTGTGAGTGCTAGGAAATGAGAGATTGCAACTGACAATAAATGATATTTTTTATTTTCTTTTTTAGTATTAGAATGATTGAAAAATCATCCTGCTGTCTGAAAATTATACTCTTATGCAAAGAAACTCAACACTCACCTTGGAGCTCTGCTTCAGGTGGGCTGCCGATCCCATCCTTCCACAGGATGGCAGTGTCATACACAAAAGTCAGCCGGAGCTCTGACTGCAGGTCGAAATGCTGCCAGCCTCCAACGCCCACAGGAGAGTGGAAAACATACGAGACGTACAAAGGGACTCTCAGCGTGACATAGGACTGCACTAGGTTGAGAACCTACAAAGCGAGAATTGTATATTAGGGTTAGTGATCATGAAAGGCAGCATTACACAGGTAAGCTGACTGCAAGAGAAAGGGAACACAGAACTTGAAATAAATACTGTTACTGAATCAAATTCTCTGTTTCTGCAAATTACAGATGAAGTGTAAAACCACGTTTCAATGGTTTTCAGCTGAGCTTACATCCCTTCAAGCTTCATTTTTTATTTCAAACTGACAGTGTCTTCTGATAAAACATAATCCTCTCAATTTTGTCTCATCATTTTTGTTTAGATTTTTTTAGTACATAAATAACATGGCTACTAATAAAGGTTTTAGAAATTCTTTAAATATTCTTTTTTATTTGCTCTCTCCTTGTGCCTTAACCAACTCTTTTGCTTACATTCTCATATTACTATCATTTAAGAAGTTCTTCTAGAAGCTGCTGAAATTGCACAATTGTCATTGCAAGACTCAGTCCTTGGACTATACTTTGCAACAATTTCTTCATTTGTGCATGGAGAGTAGCTAACACAGTGCATGCAAACATACAAATCATGCTGTTTCTCACTGTCTGGAAAAAAATAAAAATAATATGCAGGTTGATATGGACTTAAAAATAGATCCTTTATGCATATATTGTACCAAACAATAGCGTTGTAATTATCAAAGAATTACGTATTCTTTGTATGTATTTTTATGAAAAAAGGCAAGAAGAATAGTGTCAGTAAACTGACACCTCTTAAGATAGCTCTTACATTATACATGAATCTAAACCTTTCTGAAGAGATTTTGCATTTATGTTTTGTTGCAAATACCTTTTTATTCATATATCTCTGATTAAAATGTGCAATCCAGATCCTTTTAGACCATTCTGGATTTTCTTAGAAATACCCGGAAGGAAAGACATTGAGATCATCTCCCAGTGGGAGACTTTTCAAAGGCATAAATGTTGTTGAATTCTCATTTAGTTCCAATAGAAATTCCATATATAAATTTGCACATCTGAACATTTCCCTGGAGTGATTACCTTACATGCTTCTGACGAGTGTTTTGCACTATATTAAAAATAGCCAGCATTCAAAGAAGTTTACAAGCTGTGTAAAGATCAAACTGTTTCTGCCTTCACCCAGCAACACATCCAGGGTTGCAGGGTTGAATGCCCATCACCTTACCCAGGCTTTACATTTCCGAACGCCTGACAGAACGTTTACTAATATAATGGAACCACAAATTTACTGCCTACACTGACTAAATACTCTGAACTAATTAAGGACTTTATTAAGGCAAATGTTCGTAGTTGCCGCAACTCACTTTCACGTGCAACACTCCTTGAACTACGCACTATGCTACCAAAACTCTTTAGCATTATATTGTTTGTACCATTCCATAGAACATGGTAGCATTTAGGCAGTAGACAGTCTGGAAACATACAGTATCACAGAATCAAAGAATTGTTACGTTTGGAAGGACCTCTGGAGATCATCCAGTACAATCCCCCTGCCAAGGAAGGGTCATCTAGAGCAGGTTACACAGGAATGTGTCCAGGTGGATTTTGAATGTCTCCAGAGGGAGACTCCAGGACCTCCCTGGGCAGCCTGTTGCAGTGCTCTGCCACCCTCAGTGTAAAGAATTTCTTCCTCATGTTGAAGTGGAATTTTTGTGGTTTAGTTTATGGCCGTTGCTCCTTGCCCTGTCACTGGGCACCACCAAAAAGAGTCTGGCACCACTGAAAAGTAAAACACTAACACAGACTGTTAGATGAGATACTATAGTTGTAGATTATTTTATATTAATACTGCTTTGTTGCTTTTTCATAAACACAATCAATAACTTCTATTTGAAACAGAAAAAATAGTTTTCTTCTGTCTATATGTTGGATGACAAATTGAAGTTAGACAAAAATATTGTTCTTTAGTGCCATTTAAGTTGCAAGTTTATCTTTGGAATACCTGCATGAGTATCTGAGCAATTATTTAGGATACAGATTTGCTAAATCATTCCAAATAACACAATATTCTCACTTCTATTAAAAAAAAAAAAGCTATCATGCAGCTCTTGAGTGTCTTATGGTTTGCCTTTGATTCAGGGGTAACCTCAAAAATTTGTCATTTCCTGGAACAGAATCAAGAACTGAATACACTTGGTTGTATAAATTTGTTACTACTCTATGTTCATCCTGGACAAACTGTTGGCTTTTTTCTGTTTGTTTTTGTTCTACATCTGCATGCTGTACAGTAAGAATTAGACATTAAAGTCAGAGATCTGAAATTCAGTTTGCTTATAAGAAAGAGACAAAAGCACGTGGAAGAGGATTTAATGTATGTCCATTATTCTCTTAAACTGAAGCATACATCATGCTTAATGATAAAGTAGAGGATTGGAATACCAAAGTGAGAATTTAATGACCTTGAGAATTAAAATAATAGTAGTGAGATGAAATTTTATAGCTTAAAGTATAAGGTAATAGAAACCAGTCACAGGATTTCTGGTAGATATGAAAGGCATTCATCAGAAATAATAGAAGGGAAAGAAATTTTTTTATGTGAATTGATCACATGACCTTCCTACCCTCTCTATGTGCTATGATCCTAAGATAAACTGAGGAATGGGATGGAAATTAGAAGCATGCATACCATTATACAGAGCTCTAGTGAGAGCTTATCTGGAACAACTTTGATCATCCATGCTTTTAAAAGTCTAATTTGCATTGCAGACTGCAGAAAAAGAAATCAACATAATCAGAGGAATGGCAAAACTATCTGATGAGAAGAGTCTAAAATAGCCATGTTGTTCAGCCTAGTACAACAAAGGCTGAGAGGGAGTTTAGAATGCTTTCTGTAGACATCAGGAGACTAACAGCAGAGAGGGGCCACTGATGATGAAAGACAGTGCTGACATGGGAACAAATGGGCATGAGATGGCCATGACAAACACAGACAAGAAATCAGAAGAATTTCTAGCCCTCAGTGTGGTGGCATTCAACAAGAATAGTGAGGCCATGAAATCCTGTTAGTTTTTAGATTAAGTTTACTAGTGTTGGAATGACATTGTATGTAGTTAAGGCAATGGCCTGGACGGTGATCTACAAAACCCTTTCTAGCCTGGTATCTTATGCCACCTCAAGCTAAAAAAACACCCCTACTTTCAAAGCTTTTCTGAACTTTCAATGTATCATCAGCTCTTCATGTATGCTGTACATAAAACAATCCATTAGTGAGGTTTGTAAGCCACATTTTAGGGTTTTCTTGCCTCCATTCAATGGGACAATAGAGTTAGAAAACTCAGTTTATTTGTACTGGTGGAAATCTAGTAGCAGGATCCCTTCTGGAGCAAGTCTGCCAGAATCACTACTTCTTTTACAGATTACAACTGCTCTGTGGGGAAATCTGAAACTCTACATTTCTAGGACTGTAGAATTCAAAAGGTTCTTTCCTTTTAGTAAAACCTGCAAGAGATGTCCAGGCAGCAGCGCTGCTTGCCTCAGCCTGGAAATTTATTTGTGTACTCATGTGCTTTCATCAGTATCGCTGCCCTTACATGTAATTCATGGCATGTAGGGAGAGGAAGGAGTTCTTGCTAAAACTTCAGACAAACCCTTCTTCAAGCACTCATGGATTTGCAGGTGTGGACACAAATCTACAACACTGATACTCAGAGAATTACTGAATAAATAATTCTCTCTAACAGTAAATGAAAACTTTTGAGGGTCTCTCACTTCTACAAGAGGAAATCTACTCTTCCACAGGTGGAAAAGAAAAATCTCAAGACATGCTATATGACAGGATCTTTTTGATATAGTAAAAATAAAACAAAGAGGAAGTTAACTGCAGAGGAAAGCTGTGTCAAAGTGAGCAGACACGCCCTGCCCCCCAAATGAATTAATGGAATGTGTTACACAGATGGAGGAGTCTTACTTCTCCAGGCCTCTTAATAATGCTGTTTAGACAAACATGAGAAAACATTCTTTCCATTGAGTTATCTTTCTTTTCCAGCACTGCCTGCAAAGCCTATTGAAAGTCGCCAGCTGTTCATTTTATATCTCAACGTGACACTGATGAAACCAAAATGGTAACTTAGAGCTGTGTAAGTATAGGATCAGCTTAACTGCTGTGGACAGACAGGACAGGTGCATTATGTACCCCATGCACAGGAGACTTCACCAGGTATACTGGCAAATTTACATTCAGTAGCATTGATTTTAAGCAATAATAAGTGTGTGTGAACTTCAGTCTTCTGATACCAGGAGAGAGATACAGACTGCAGCTACACCCCAGGTGAAGTCAGGAAATTGTGTCTAGTACTCTGTGACAATGCCAGGTCTGCAGAAAATGAGAAGATAAAAGACAAAAATTATTCCAAGCAGGGAAGAGACTCTTAGAGATAATATCTGGAAAAATGGAGATAAAAAAATCATCAAATAGTGCACCTCAAAATCAATGTGTGTGAGATAAGAGCATGATTTATACTGGATATTGATCTAAGAAGTAGAGTTTCACACACTTTTTTTGTTCTTGTAAGATAAACTATCACAGAGCATAAGGTCTGGGTTTGAATACTGATAATTCTCATTTAAGACTTAGGAAGCATTAATGGGAGTTTCTATAGGTGTTTTTGTTTTCTTTCCCTTTCAGATGCAAACTGTCAAACTTCATTAAGTAAAAACCACAATTATTTAGAGAATCTGTCACATAACAAGTTAGAATATTTACAATAAGAAATATTTTCAGTAAAGGGTTTGGGACAGGGACTCTGTTCTGCTTTTATATTTAGCTAGCTTACATTACCAGAGGGCAGAACTTGTCTCTGTGTGTGTGTGTGTGTGTGTGTGTACAGTGATAGTACTGATAAAATCAGAATTAGACACTAGAAATAACACAAGTTCATATTTTATTTTGTATATCTCAATGAAACAGACTTCACATGAAATGAATATTTAATTTTTGTTCTTCAAATTACCTTAAGTCTCATTTTCTATTGCATTTACTTGCTATGTATGTGAATTTGAGTCACACAAGCTTAACAATGTTATCAATTAACTGTTTACACAATGTCAGTATGGTAAAACTAAGATTTGTCCCTGAGAAGACACCCAGACAGGTAGGTCACAGGTGAAATGCAAAGCAGGTTTGTTTAAAGAAGTCTGAATGGAGAATGCAATACAGCCTTGAAACGCCAGTCTCTTTAAATAATTTCTCTGATTTTGTTACACAGCTGGTGCATTAACTTCATATTATTTTTTCCTTCACAGCCTACTAAATGCACATGTGTGCAGCCAGTGAAAAAAATTTTGGCTGTTAGTGAGTTGTAGAGTTTTTGTAAACTTGACTGTAGTGGATAAAGTAAATATAAAAATTTGAAAACAGATATTTCTGTCTATTTTTATTTTACAACATCTAGTTGAGATTTTCCGAATAGATGAGTTTTCTTCTTAAAGCATGATTTTGGTAAAACCAGATCTAATAAAGCTGGAAATATACTGTTTCTGTGTAATAAAAACCCTCTGCAAGCTGCCTCATATAAGCTGCAGCAGTACATTAGTGATTTTAAAATCTGTTTGCAGATGGGATTTTCAAACACTTAGTGCCATAACATGTGTAGCATAAATGTGAACTGAACTGAACATATTGGAAGAAAGACATTTTCAGTTCGGGCCAGAAATAACTGATTTTTGAAGAGAAAAAGTGAACTGCTCAAATATACTCAATTACCATAGTTTCAAGGTATAAACATCTACATTCAAGTATTTTAATATATGTTCTTCACCTTCTTGTTCCTATAAAAGACTTGATTAACTAGCTGTTGCTAATAAAATTTGTTTGAATGGTAATTTCCTTGCTTCCTTATTCTAGTCTGGCAATAGAGTGGAACTGTGGAAAGCAACATCCATATGTAAATACTTGGCCAGAACCACACACAAGCCTTCAGATGCCAAACTGCCTGGCTATAGCAGCTATAACAGTAGGAAATCAGATCACATGATACTTCTCACTCTATCAAGGTGTAGAGCAAGACTTCAATATGTACTTTGTTAAAGGACAATCACTCACTTGATTTTCACTGTCTCATTTTTAACTTCCTTTCATGAATATCTGTCATTGTTTTAGAACCTGTGTCTTGAGAATGTGAGATGTCTATAGTATTTGACTTTCACAATGTCCCCATGAAGTAAAGTCCAACCTTTATCAGTTACTTGAAAATATAGGAAGAGTAGGTGAGTTCCCCTTTTCTAAGGCCTATACACATCCCAATGCAGACACTGAATTTTAGTCTGTGATTCAGGTTGTCCTAAAGAAAACTGCTAATCATCAAAGCTGACCTTAACTTTAACAAAGACGGAACTCTAATCCAAATTAATTAGCTCAATTTAAAGAGGAGCAGGTCTTTATTTTTAAATAGAAGTTCCTTAAGCTGCACATCTAAATCCATGTTTAGATACATAAATGCCTGGTTTTTCAGTTGTGGGCAGACCCCAGGAACAAACCGTCAAGCTGTACACTGAAAGGAGTGCTGCATCCAACTCACACAGGGTTTGCTCATGCACAGAATAATTGAGAAGGAGAGAGGGTCACAATCAAAAGGCCTCAAAGGAGAAAAAAAAAAAAGAAAACCAAAACCTTCTCTGTATGTATTATGACAGTTCATGAGTTCATGGGAACTGGCTAAGACAGCTGCAGCCTGCAGCAAACACTAGGAGCTATGCCAGAAGAACTACACCAGCTGCAGGTTGCCCACCTCACTCCTTGCTTACTAAAGTTTGTCTTCTTCCTCTACCATGGCAGGAGCTCCCATAAAGTGGAGGTCCACATCATTTAAAATATTGCTAGCTCCTTTTGTGAACTCTCTGTCTGAATCAACATGGCTATCTTTGCCCATACAGGTACTGGAGAACTAGAATCAAGAAACAACATTTTGAGCCTAAAGATCTAGCCAAAGTATGTGGTAAATTCAAGATATTAAATTTGCAGTGGTAGCAGGATGTGGTAAGAGTGTTTTTCTTATTTATCTGTTCTGTCTGTATAATAGAATTTAAACTTCCTTTGTGTGCTAAAAAAAATGGTGAAAACCCATAGCTGCCAGCATTCCTCTCACAGAAGAGGATTATTAATTGTTCACTGAAGGAGAAAAAAACAACAATGGTGACAACCACAGAGATAGGGCACTGACTGCCTCCCCTCTCAGCTGGAGGGGGTCATGTGAAGATAAAGACCAAACCTGGAGAAGAATTAAATGGAGGTGGGGAAAACAGGGAGGGCAGTGAAGCGCGTACTGGCTGTGGGGCAATGCTTCACCGCTAGAAGTAATTCAGCTTGATATTTCACTTAACACACTGTAACCTTTTAGCCACAACCTACAAGGCACTAAAGGATGACTCCAGCTGCAGTTTCATGGCTCCCACAGCTCATGTTCATCCCTCTCTGCTTGTAAATGAGGGATCTTCTATAAAGTACATAATAGTACTGGAGCCTAAGGAAAGTACAGCTCTCTTCCTTGGTCACATTACCACTTATGCATGTCCTCCAAAACTGAATATACAGGTTCTTCTAATTTTCTAAAATACTGGATTGGTGCTTATTTTTTCCTCTGTTTATATGCACATAGATATAAATAGGTTTTATTTAGACACACATTTGTCTAAAGCAGCTATTCAGCCTTTTCTCTAAAGGACATAAAAGTATTTCAAATGGAAAAGATTCATACCAGGTCTCCCTTCCTTTTCACTGAGGGAGAAGAGGTTTGCATAGGTCACAGAATCAGAGTTACAGCTGCTTGATATTGTGTGTGCTTATGTGCTTATGGTCGTGTTGTGTTGTGTGGGAAATAGGAACATACAGTTGTATGTTGCATGGGTATAAGGAGATAGTCAAGGGAATGATGAGTTGAAGAAATGAAATCACTCTAAGAACAGCGAAGACTGCTGTCATTTTTCTCTTGTGGGAATGTGTAAGGTTTACATCCTACACTTGGATGCCTTCCCTTTTCCTCTGATGGGTTCAGAGCTCTAGTGGAATGTACCTGTAGGAGGATCTGCTTGCAGCAGAGGGGCAAGCCCAAGCAGAGCATGGACAGTGAGCTTCCAACATCAAGGCAGAGACCTTGAACTGGTCTCTAATAGACAGGGAACCAGAACTGATGACAAAGCACTGAGATGACATATCCATCAAGGCCTTTGTATCTGAGAAGGGCAGAAGCTCCATCTTGTTCTGGTCTTCTGATTTAGAGTATATAATCTCTAGTTAAGAGGGACAGAATGTAAGGAAGTTAACCAAGGGCTAAAGAGATCCTGGTGCAATTTCTTATCCAGAAAAATCGACTGTATGATCACCTGTGAACACCCACAGAGTAGGTAGACTTTAGTCATGTAAGTATAACAAAATCAAAACCAAAAAAATCAGTTTGTCTGACTAGATAGCTATATTTTCATTGGTGACTATGCTTTTAGTAGTAAATTAGCTTTGTTTTTGCACATGCTTATGTGTTTCTGTGGTCAATGACACACTTTTCACATCTCCTTTATGCCATTTGGGACTAAGGAAATAAGAATTTGTGCAAATAAGTCTACTGGGGTCTGATAGAAGATGTGTCCCCAGCAAAATGTCAAAAAGGCAGATAAATGATGGCTATTTCACAAAGTGGCCTCACTCTTTTCACAAGGAATGCTAGTGCTCCAGGAAAGTGAGTTAGGTGTGGATAGACTTCTCTGAAATGACGTACTGTATTTCCAGGTTTTCTTCCAGCCTGTAGGATTATTGCCCAAATATATTTTTCTGTACATAAAGGACTGATCTTCATAGCTACAGCCTTTGTACTCCAGAGCCTGAGTGGGATCAGACAGGCTTTTGTAGTAATTATACAAGGAAGAACTATGAAGTTCTCTCTAACCACTCCAGCCACTTTCATGGCTCTGCTCTTCAGCCATTCCATATTGGCAGCTTCTTTTGCTTTCTGAACAAATAAGTTTCTGCTGGGTAATGCAAGGCCACTATGCTGTCTGCACTGATGGGTGTTGTTATCCAGTGAGCAAGAGATCAGCAAAGTCAAGCTGCTGGTAGGACACCGCAGTTCATTGGTATGAGCAAGAAATCTCTCCACAATGTTTTAAAACTGCTTTTTAAGATATACCACAACTAATATTAAATAGCCTCGTGCTATCTATGTGCTGAAAGCAATTCTTCAGAAGGCTTTCATTTTAAGAAAAGACTAAGTTGGCTCACTATACAGTAAAAGTGGGATTGGTTTGCCCTAAAATACTCCAGAACTATATTGGGAGAAAATCATAGCAAATTTCATTCAAACAAAATTATTCTCTTAATTTTAATTGAACAGGATTTCACACATAGCCTATTAGCATGTAATGGATATTGATGGTTTTAAGAAATAAGCCAACCTTAAGGGAAGTCTATTTTTTCTTCAGAAAAATAAGAACAATTTTCAACTAAATTAATTTTAAACCCACTTATTTCTACTAGCACAGATGCATTACAGGGGAAATATTTTATTATAAGAATATAGCACAAAATCAAATTCCAGTGCCATACCTGTCCATCTGTCCCGATGGTGCCTCCACAATCTGTGAGGAGCTCAGACATGTCATAATAGCTGACAAACTCCCACAAACAGGCTTCCAGGTTCAGGTTGCGGTAGAAGCGCAAGGTATTGAAACCTCTGATTGTTGGGCTGTACTGATAGGGAATGGTCTCTCCAATCACATCTGGATTCTTGGTAGCATCAGTTAAAAAACCATGGTGTGTCTTTACTTCTGTATAATCCAACAGGTTGGAGCATTTATGGTTTCCAACTCTAGTTCCATCAGGGCTAAGTGTCAGCTCAAAGTTGGAGAGCTCTCTTGTAGAAATAACAGGCAGCATACCTGAAAAACATTAATTTATAGCACTATCACTACACGTCAGTGGTCAGAACTGCTTAATTTAGCCAAACTTTGTCAAACACTAAACGTGTTATGCAGTGCTTCTGTATTTTGTACTTACAGCAACTACTGTGCTTTAGAATTCAAAGAAAGTTGATATGCTAAGTGTGTATGAGAATTTTACCCAAAATAATTGTCTCTATACTATGAATAGTATAGAATAGTATACTATTCATATATAGTATACTATTATAGTATACTATATATGAATAGTATACTATTATATACATATAATAGTATACTATTCAGTAATAGTATAGCCAAATAGAATATTTCTGAGCATGTTAATATTTCAATATATTAGTATTCAACTTATTTATATTGCAACATATTATTAAATAAAAGAATTGTGTGATTTTTTTCAGAAGCACATAGTAATTAAATGGTATATTTCTACGCACTTCAAAGGAGTTTTACAAAGTGTAGGTTTAGCCCAGTTTATGTAAACTATGCAATTGATCTGGAAACACTAATCTTCACATCAGAGACTATGTATCTACACAGTATCTTAGGCACCTTGTTGCAAACTGCACCTGTTCATTCCTAAGATTTTTCTTTGGTCCCACATGCTAAAAGATTATATTATTATTTTGTCTATTTAAAATAATATGACCAACAAAATAGCTCAAATAACAGCATGTTGTACGAGTTCTCTTAACTCTACAGCTGATTTTCTCATACCATCAATGTGTGGCATTGTGACTGTCAGTTTGATGAGGTTGGCATAGTCAGGATCTTCTGGGCCAGTGTAGCGCAATTTGGCAGAGAATGGTTCTGCTCCAACTACTCCTGGTATACGAGGTTGACAAAGACCTAATGAAAAAAGGGAAAGCAACCTTACTTTATGTCCATAAGAAATAATCTGCAGTTTCTCTTGCACTGTTTTAGATGTACTTTTTTTCCACTGTACAGGTATTGAAAACAATGGGAAATTTCTTGAATTACAAGTAAACACTTGGAACAGCATTTTTCAGAGGTTTGAACAGGGATTTATGCAAAAAAGGATTCAAATAGAAATCATTAATCAACTGAACCACATTTTCAGAACAAGGTGATAATACTGCATCTGTACCTTTTCAGTTGTATGTGTCAACCATACTTGCAAAGTCAGTGTCAAGTGCCACACTTTCTTACTGAGGTCTCCAGAGGCATATGTTTTAATTTCTCCCACCCTCTTAAACACATACATAGCTTTATGGGAGATACCTGACCAGTGTTTAGTTGGTTTTGGCACTGGATTGGAGTATGCACCTATATGCCCTCACAGGAATTTATGAGCCTCCTGATCCATTAATAACAAAAATGTAGTTAGAATAATTGCGTCAAAGGATCTCTAGAAATACTGTGCTCAAAGAAGATCCAGTTTCAAATCTCGATCAAGTTGCTCCAGGCCTTGTTAATTTGAATTTTGAATTTCTCCAAGAAAGGAGAATGTATAATTCATTTTGGTAATCCTTTTCAGTGCTAGTTCAATGTGTTCCAGTACTAGTCCTGGTTTGTAGGACCAGAAAATTAGGTTTGTTATCATATGATTTGAGGTATATGCAACTTATATTTGCATAGTTCAATGCAGACTATTGCATAGTCTGCAAACTATTTGCATAGTTTGCATTCTGGACACTTTGTCGTGTGATGGCCAAAGGATCACAAGGTACTCTAAGTAAGAAACAAGCAGATGTGGAAAAGCAAAAGAGTGCCCTTTGTTCATATTTTTCTCTTTGCCATTTCTGAGCGATTTCAAGAAAAGAGGAGGCAGGGTTCTCCTCCTGGAGAACTTATTGGTTCTGTTGGACCTCATTTTCTCAGCATCTCCAAGTTGGAAACTTCTGTCAGGAGGAAATAAAACTTCTTTTCTGAACATGATGGCTTTTTATTTGTTTGGTTGGTTGGTTTAGTTTTTTTTTCCTCAAATGCAAGTAATGTGCTAAAGAGACTAAATACAATTCTTTGCACAATCTGACTTCCTTTGAGAATTTGTTCTATGCACTGGAGGCCAGGCATCCTCAAAATGGAAAATATTCAGAATTCTGACAGGTTGCTTTGATCATTGAACTTCTTTCCTTTCACATCACAAGTTAGGTCAGGTATTGGAAGTAATTTATGCATGACAACTCAATCCTGAGCCTGAGCTAATTAGATCTTCTAATTTGTCAAGTGTAATCCAAATAGTGCATTATAACACTAACAAAGCCTGTCTGTTTCGTATAACAAAACCAGCTCACACAGCACAAGGTTGTCTGTCTTTAACAAGCACCTTGTAGACAATACCCTTAGGCAGAGTCCTCTTTAAGGTGTAGGATTCCTGATTAATGCAAAGATGATTTGAGTCTACAGTCAAAATGAGGAACAGAGGACAGGGGTAAATAGAAATCCCACTCATTAAACTTCTTAAAGCCCTAACTTAGTAATTTTTGCACCACCTCTATGAACAACAAGAAAAGCTGAGACTGCAATGTAAAAATGCCTGATCATTTAATCAACTTTTGTTAGGATGGAATTTGGGATCCAAAAGAGAACAGTGAATTTTGCAATAGGAGATGATGTCTTACCTTCTGATGTGCTTATGGTGACAATAGGGCTCATAAGCTCCAGACCCTCATTCCCATCTGAATTCACAGCCCGAGCTGCACACTGGACACGGGAACCAGCTTGAAAGTAAATGGAGTCGAGTGTAATCATCTTAGAGGAGGTGAAGAAGGTGTCAAAGTCAACCTCCTTCATGGGACTGGTCACGCCATCGGGGCCAGTGGGGGCACTTACAAGCCAGCGGTATTGGGTCAGAGTATTATTGATGTTCTCACTGGCACAAATAGAACCAGTCTTGTCAAAGTCCTCATACTTAGGATTACAAGCCTGCAGAAAAAGGCAGATGTGTTAACTATTTGCTTCACAGCAAAGGAATTTTAAGTCATCAAGAGTCACAAAACTCAATACGGAACTGACAAACCAGTAAATACGTTGAGAAATCACCTTATTTTGACAGTGATGCTTTTAGCATGGTTAAGGTAGAATAAAAGGCATATCTAATTATGCTTACTGAAATAAAAAGTATTAAGTTATTATTTATAGGTCAAAATGTGTTATAGTTATGAAAGCAGAAATTACACTCCCATGTACTACTTTAGTTTGAACTTCTCCCTTTGATCTAATTCTGCAAATACACTTTTGATTTCAAGATTTCTTTTTCTTTGTTGATTCTTTTTTTTAATATAGGAAAACCATTCAATATAAGACACATTCTTGTGCATAAGGAATGCGTGAGAAACAAACTGAAAATGGACAAAATAGTTTCTCAATGTATATGAATATTTAGGTACACTGTAGTCCTTCAGTATTCATTTTTCAGTCTGGGGCACTCATTGAAAACAATGGCTCATCTGTTATCTCCAGTGATTTTAATTCTGCAAATTAAGGCAAGATAATGCAGGAAATAGTAAGGTAATGCAATCAGAGACATAATGTGAGTATCAATATCAAACTGTTCTCAGTAAGGAAAAAATGAAACATCTTTCTATGCTTTTTGTCATCCTGAAAACAGATTCATTATCCAGATAAATCAGATTAGCTTTAAGGATAATTCTAGCTTAAACTAATATGTGCAACTAATATGTGTGACTAATATGTGTGACTCACCACCATATGGATTGATACTGGGTGCCTAAAATTCACTGAACAAAATCCATATACTGATTTTGTTCCATTTTTCCACAAAGATACTCACTGTGATACAGATGACAGGATAGCCAGCTATGGGACTGGTTTTGTCTTTGGCTCTATAAGTATCATCATATATCAAAAGGGATGCAACTTGAGGGACAGAGGGAAAAGTGACATCTGCCATGCTGCTCATTTCTTCAATGTAAACAATGGCCTTGGCTGTCTGGTAATGAAAAGACAGAAACAGTTCTCTGTGAAAGTTTAAATAAACAAGATAGATTTAAGCTGAACCTTGATCAGAATATGTCTAGCCTTTGAAATATTGTCTCAAA
Organism: Climacteris rufus; assembly: GCA_013398175.1. Classification (NCBI taxonomy): domain Eukaryota; kingdom Metazoa; phylum Chordata; class Aves; order Passeriformes; family Climacteridae; genus Climacteris; species Climacteris rufus. The sequence goes on from VZRZ01001083.1 coordinate 157,106, forward strand.
AGAAGTTCTAAAACCTGAGCTGGATGAGTGAGTGAGAAAGGGTTGAGGCACTGAAAGTACACTGCAGAATGCAAAAGGAAGAGCTAAAATGAAATTTTTCTTTTCAGAACACCAAAGACCCCAGACCTTCATCCTTGTCTCACAGATATTTTGTTATCACTTTAGTATTCTGGTAGAACCCCTATCCATGCACTGTATGCTTTAATGACTGGTGGAAACAGGGTGTTTGTCATTAGCAAGGGCTGTGTCTCTTCTGTCTGGCTGTCTGGAATCAGACTATATATGGTGTGATGCCGATGAAGCAGACAGAGAGTTTCAAGAACATTTTATGCCAATTCAGAGGAATATGCTGTTTAAATTAAAAGTATGTAAGATACAATGCTAAATAACAAGAATGTGTGGCTATTTTGTCTTGCACAATCAAAATAATATTGACATGGTTTTGACAGCAGAAGTTATATTTCATCTGATTGCTCTTTTTACAGCATAGAGATTATATTGCATTGTCAGAGAGTGTTTCTAAGAGGACATCAGTTTCTAAGACTGATTATATAAGGAGAATGTGTCTGGAATGATTAGCTTTAAGACTTTAAGTCTTTCATTGACTCTGTGGCCCCATCAACATGATTGCCTTGGGAACAAACTGTTTTGTGTAGGCGTTGCTGTGTCAGCTGTGATTATCTTCTTTGTCTTTTAATATACAAGCCAAGATGGTGTGGTCTGTTTACCAGATTTTGTTGTTCAGGACTTTGCACAAGCTTGTTACCTGTATTTCTGCAACCATGTTCTCATCAGGCTTCAGGTGAACAGTGAAGGCTTCTCTCATCTCCCTTACTCCATCAAAGAGAACTTCAATCTCCACAAAGTGCTGTGTTTCACCCTCCTTAAACTCAATTTCTGAAAACATAACGAGACACTTAAAAATAAATCTTTTGCTCATAGCAAGCTGTGATTCTAGGCCAAGACATGAGAGATGACAGTTAATACACCCTTTTCATATTACAGGTGTTTGTATGTTTAGTTTAACATATTTGATGCAGCAAATAATGAATAGCAGTGTACACATGTGGAAATTTAATGTTTTGAAAATTTTCTGGGACTAATTACATAAATGCTGGTAATATATGTGAATGACCAAAAGACTGAGGAATTCTAAATAAATAGTATTGTCGGGTCTTTCTCCAAAAAAAAGTGTTTCAATACAATGGTATATACAAAAAATAAGGAACAGAGATGTAGTTACACAAGAGTACTGTATTTTGAAAACCATTGTCTCTGAAGAAACTTCAGAGGTCACAGTGGATAAAAACTTCAGTCTTAACTGACTGTATTGCTTTTGCGTGGCAAGGCTTTGGTAGTGGTGGGCCGGAGGGGTGGCTTCTGTGAGCAGCTGCTAGAAGCTTCCCCCATGTCCGGCAAAGCCAATGCCAGCTGGCTCCAAGATGGACCCGCTGCTGGCCAAGGCTGAGCCCAGCAGTGACAGTGGTAGCGCCTCTGGGATAACAGATTAAAGAAGGGAAAGAACTGCTGCACCATTGCAGCTGGGAAAGAGGAGTGAGAATATGTGAGAAATCACTCTGCAGACACCAAGGTCAACTGAGAAGGAGGGTCAGGAGGTGCTCCAGGAGCCAGAGCAGATGCCCCTGCAGCCTGTGGGGCAGACCATGGTGAGACAGCTGTGCCCCTGCAGCCCATGGGCATCCATGGGGGACCAGAGATCCACCTGTAGCCTGTGGAGGACCCATGATCAAGCAGGTGGATGCCCAAAGGAAGCTGTGACCCTGGGGGAAGCCTGCACTAGAGCAGGATCCTGGAAGGACCTGTGCCCCATGCTGAGAAGCCCACACTGGAGCAGGTTTGTGACCCTGCAGGGAACTTGTGACCCTGCAGGGGACCCATGCTGGAGCAGTGTGTGAAGAACTGCAGACAATGGGAAGGACCCACATTGTAGGTTGTGAGGACTGTTTCCTGTGGTTGGGACCTCATGCTGGAGAAGGGAAGACCATGAGGAGGAAGAAGCGCCAGAAATAATGTGTGATAAACAGATTGCATCCTCATTCTCCTCAGAGGTAAGGAATTTGGGAGTGAAGTTAACCCCAGGAAGAAGGGAGGGGTGGGAGGAAGGTGTTCTAAGATCTAGTCTTATTTCTCATCACCCAACTATGATTTGATTGGTAATAAATGAAACTAATTTTTGCAAGTTGAGTCTGCTTTCCTCATGATGATAATTGGTGAGTGATCTGTCCCTGTTATCTCAGTGCATGAGCCTTTTGTCATATTTTCTCTCTCCTCTCTAGCTGAGGAGAGGGAGTGATATGGCAGCTTTGGTGGGCACCTGCTGTCCAGCCAAGATCAACTCACCATACTGACTGAGTTAGAGAGTACTATGATTCTTGACTGTATTAACTACTAAAGAAATAAGAAGTAGCGAAACTATTTAACATTTGTGTCTGGAAAGGGTGAGAGTGATGATAACTAAAAGAACAGGTGCATTTCTAATATTTTTATTTTTTAAAGGATGTCAAATTCATTTTGAAGATGGCACAGAAATAACCAACAGAAACTAAGGACCAGAAGAAAAAAGAAACAAACTTGCAGAGAGTGATGTTCTCATTACTATATTGAAACACCAACATAATCAAAATATACCAGGTGACAAAGAGCTCTACACTCTAAAGGGACAGGCACAAAAAGCAGTAGTGCACTAAAGCTGAAGTGTATATGGGAAATAAGGTACAGTTAGGTGATAGATATTGATCAGTGAAGCAAAATGTTGAGAAACACTCTTCTTCTCCAATGCCTTCAAATCAGGACTGGATGTTCTTTCGAAAGGATATATTTTCTCTAACTAGAGTTATTGATCAATACAGAAGTAACAGGGGAAAACTGGGAGAATTTTGCAATCCACAGGGAGTCTGATTAAGTGATCTAATAATCCTTCCAGTCTTAAGTGTTATTAAGCCAGGAAAATACTCTTTGTGGTAATAAACACCTAAATTCTTAGCTGTGTGATAGCCAAGAGTTTTACTGATTTTCAGTGTGTCACACTTACTTCAGAAAACCTGATTTAGGACTCGTTTTTTGTACACATGGCTGAATAGGCAGGTTCCCTAAAATCACAGGTATTCTGAAACCTGTGGTGAAATCCTGCACATTTGCACGTTTTTTTAAGACTTCTGGGCAGAAGCTGAGAGCCTCTTGTTCTGCAGCTGCATGTCTCCCTTGAAGACTTTGCTCCCATGTGCTGTTGGTGCACAGTGGGAAAATGCAAGCAAGACAACACCTACAGGTAATGTGTATAGGATAAGAATAAGCTGACACTAAAAGTTCCTGTGGTTTTCAGGAGGAAAGAGCAAAACTCTAAAATGCAGGGAGCAAAGTGACTGGAATTAGCAAGCTCTACGTTGATGATATTTTGTGGCTAACAAATTGTGTCTTCAGCTATCACTAGTGGCAAATGCCTCTCCTATGGAATTTGAAGATAGCCCAATGTTGTTCAAAGGTAAGTCATATCTTTCAGCTGGACTGGACTCCAAAATATTTTATCCAAAACTGTGAAAACACTCCAGCAATGAATGATTAATCTTCAAACACAGAGTAGTATCATGTATTATCATAAACTGTAGAAGAAAAAAATTCATAATGCTACAAACTTCATTAGTCATTCCCTAAAAATCATGTGGGTGGGCTATTAAAGGAAAGAAGTTTATCAGCTAAGAAATTTCTCATTCTGTTACACAGCTTCTCTCCTCATTCATTACCAGTGAGGAGCAGCAGGCAGTGAATTCAGAAATACAGAAGGAAAACTTTAATATTATGAATGTAGAGAAATAAAGAGAAATATATATTAATTCCTACATAGAGGAAAAGCCATTATCTTAATTGCTCAAGAAACAACCACACAATCACATCCTATGAGTAGATGTTTCTTCAGAGTATACTCTGCAGATATTACTGAGGTTTAACACACACATTTCTTCCACATTACTTGAGCTACAGATGTTTTTAAAGGAGTCACAATTCTTTTGTGAACATCTTCACTGATAACTAGTATTCCAAGAGCAATTGGCTGTTGCATATCACAGGGCATCTGTCCACGCTGAATTTCAATAGCAAAATGCATTTCAGGATGTGATTGCAAAGTATCATAAAGTTATTTAATTTTTCAAATGTTATGTTACAGTCATGAAAGAAAACAAATAGTTGGATGTGATAAGTAGGATCCTACCTTCTGATATGGGGTGATAGTCTTCTCCAGAAGTTGCAGACCCATCCTTTGTATGAACTCTCACAACAGAAACTTTGGAAGTGTCTCCCAGACGAAGCACTGGGATTTTTACAACTGCTACTTGCCTTGTGTCCTTTGGTTCACTTACACTAAATTTGGTCTCACCAAACTTAATAATAGGCTCTATAATAATAAGAAAAAAAATTGTTTTTAGAGTGGGAAAATGTGCCTCCAAAAGCCAGTAACAACAAAATATTCTCTTACTATCTGCATCATCCCGAATCTTTATCAGGGTCTCGTTTTGCTCGCCAATAGAGGCACCAAAGGAAGAATCACTTCTCGGAGTGCCAAGAACCAGGCGTAGTTCTTCCTCCTCCTCATGGAAAGTATCATCCATAAGCACCAGTGTGCAGGACTTCTCAGTTTCACCTGTAATCATTCTGAAGGTAGTATCAAGCAGAACTTACTTGTTCTTTGCACTAATACAGCACTTCTCTCCAAGCCCAAGGCACCACAGGCTGCTTCTGCTGGCCAAGGCACTTGACACCATACAAGTTAAAGAGTAATGACAATAGTGAAAGCAGAATTAGTAATCATTACGTTTCTATGGAAACTCATTAAAGTGGAATCCCCCATTTTGGAACTTCTCTAAGACAAGTTTCTGTTCGGTATATCCACTTTAGATGTATTACTCCTTTTGTTTTACCCAAGAAGAAAATGCTCCTTGTCAGTGACCTCTCCCACACAGTGCATTAAAAAAGTAAATACTTGAATGAGGAAGCAGAGCAATAAAAACTTTCACTAAAACTAATGGTACTTTTGTCCTGAAGTTTTATATTTCAAATCTCTTTTGATTGGACACTCTCCAACTGTGTGGACCTTTGCTCATATTATTCCATTTGATTTTAAAGTCTTTTGAACTCCCACTGATTCCAAGTGACAATGAATATTGCCTTAAAAATGCTTAGGAGTACCAAAACGCTTAATTTCTGCACTCACAAATCAATGTGCCCTGACTTACTAGATGTTCAGAAGCTCTGGAAAACCGGCCTTGTCTCAGGCTTTCTACACAAGCAGCAAGACCTACAAGTGGGTGCAGTGTCTGGCACCCATCATGAGACTTGGTGGTCTCTTCATCATGAGAATGACTCTTACAGTGCAGACAAAAGAAACAGCACAGAAGGAGAGAGATGAGGTCAATTTACAGTATTTTTCCCAATTATACATGCAAGTTTGATCAAGGCTCTTCAAGATGAAGAACCAGACCAGGATGTTAACTGTGTTCATTTCCTGAGGTTGCATTTTTCCCACTATAGAAAATATATTATCCATTAGGAGAAAAAAAAAGCAAAATATTCATCCTGCTTACTGTTGCATGGGAAATGTGAAAAATCAGATGAAACTGTTGCATGTTTAAGAAGCTTATGGAAAAAAAATATCATTCTAGCAGACCTCTTTGCTTCTTGTCTTCACAGAGAAATGTTAGGGCAACACCCTAAATAAGAGAAAAGTCACTTCTTAAGTGGCCCAGATCCATTGATTACGACAAGTTGGAGCCTTTCCTGGTTGCACAGAAGAATGGCAAAGGTGTAGAGTATGTGACAGCACTAAAAGCTGAAGCCAGCTCTAAATACAGACAGACTGAATAACTCACTTTTTCAAGAGAACTATGATACATGTCTACAGAAATGTGAAGGTTGTAATTTCTGTGATAAGGACATACTAAGGATTTCATGATGATGACAGAACTTGGTTTAAGGCTTGTAAAAATTATTACATGTGTGTAAACTTCAAAGACTAAAAGACCAAACTGTCTTCTGCAGAAGTAGAAGGAATTAGGCAATATTCTTTCAAGATTTATTTGCACTTCATCTCTGATGTGAGATATTAAGTACCTGATATTGGCGTGCTGTCTTAGGAAAGCCTTGGTTGGAGAAAAAAGCTCTAACAGGAATTAGAGAGCTATAAACCTGTTGAAAGATCCATTATTCATTTCAGTGCAAGTCAAATGTATTTACCAGAAATCTGCTTAACAAAGAGCAGGACTTTGGAAGTTTCATTTCTGACAACAGATCTGTGCTTCTACTACAATATGCTGAACCTGTTTTGCTATCAAAAACATCCTGGCACTCAGGCTGAGCCTATATGAAGATATAACCCTTTGGTTCTTATTGATTATCCCTTTAGATCAGAAGTGAAGTAAATAGAGGCAGTATAATTTCTGTGCACTCTTCCCACTGTGTATGAAAAAAAAGGCTTTTCAAGAGTGGTCTTTTTGGCACTAGTTTATGAGAAGACACAATTAAAAGAAAACAAACAAAGCAAAGGAAATGAAACCAAAGCAAAACAAAACATGGTAGACTAAAGGCTTCTAAAATAAGATCAAGAACTTACCAGGAAGGAAAGTGATGATGGAACTGTCAGTATTGGGACGTTCTTCAAAGTCCATCATTACTTGAGCTGAACCTTGCCTTGTATAGCATCTCACAGTGGATGTGTATCGGATATCCCCACTCCTATATATCATGGCAGAAACCTGTCCATCATTTTCATTGGCTACATACACAGATTCTTTAAACTGCATCTTAGGCACTGGGCAGAAAAACAGAAAAAGCACATGTAAAGTATAACTGCAGAAGTTATCATATCTTCCCTCCACTATTTCAGATTTATTTATGCTGCCTTGCACCATATATATATGTATATAAGTAGCCATACGACAGGAAATGACAACACATCATCTCTAGCTGAAATGGGTAGATTCACTAGCTTCAAAAGGACAAGTGCTATTTTTGTAGTGCAGTCATCCATCACCTGCATAAATGTGAAGAGGTAAAAATGAAAAAAAAATTACTCACAATCAGACACTGAGTCATTAATGAAGATGGTGGTCTTGCTGGGTTCTCCAAGGGCAGCATTCATAGGCATCCTTAGCACAAGTTCAAACTTCTCAGTTCCTTCTAACACTGGCTGTCCAAGGTCATCCAGAATTATCACACGAAACGTCTGCATATTGACTCCGGGGAAAAAATCCAAATTACGACTGATGCCCACATAATCTACTCCAGCTATCAATGAAAAAGAGACAAAAATAGCATTACATGTAATAAAAAACAAAAATATTTATTATTAGGCAGTTAATTGTAGGTAAATATTTTTCCTTTACAACTTCAGTTGTACAGTATTTGCCAAATTCTGGCATTCATGTACAGCAAAACTGTCTTTTGATCATTTAAGTTGTACTATACAACAAAACAAGTCAATATTAAGTTAGTTTTTGTTTAGCGATGGTTCAAGTCACAAAATGAGGTTGATTCTGTTCTGTTGTAAACCAACAGTTATTCCAGAAACACTAATGAAGTTTGCTTGAAGTGAGAAATGAAAGCAAGTGAGAAGCTTCTGAGAGAGATTCTCGAGACAAAGAAAAGTCTTTTGGAAAGAAATTTCCTATTATTCTGTAACGAAGATGGAAGTTTTAAGACTAATGTAAAAAGGAAAGGAGAAAAGGCCAGTGAGCTGATTGTAAGAAAGAACTGCTGATCAGAGGAGTTATGTAAAACTGAATTAATGGACAACGAATCAAATTCTGCTCAGACCATACCAGGTGAGATCTGGCACTTTACTCTCAAAGGCAGATTGATATGGGTTTGTATTGTTTTGTTCTATGCAAAGCAAACCATCCATAACATGCCAATGAGAAGGAGGGAAACAAAACAAGATGCTGACTAAAGCATGACACAGTCTTGGAACCAAGGCGTTAAAGGTCTCTAGAACTTTAAGGATGGACTGTGTTTTGATGTTAAATTTTGGGGAGAATAAACAGCAGAGCTGTTGAAACAAAGCTTTGGGGAACACACTTCCATTGAAACTGAAATAAGGTTTGAAATTCTGTGAATTTGACAAAATTTGGCCAGATTAACAGCCATCATCAGACAGGCACTTGCCAAAAGTCTCTGCTGCTCTAGTCCAGAGCTAAGCCTCTAAAACAGGATTGACAGCTCAGAGCAACAGATCTATTGCTGTAGTGTGTAAGACCAAGAACCAGGTTCATGGCTTTACAGGCAGCCAGCCATGTCAGAGCTTTCATGCTGTGACCAACAGGCTAAAGAGCTGAAGAGGTGAGCCATTCCCAGTTTTTAATCCTAGAGGTCCTGCCACAGTGAATGAAAATTCGTACTGTAAGGAAATATATTTTTTCCCCTAGAAATAAAATAACTTAAATATTCAAGATTAGATAAGGACATCAGATCATAAAAGCAAGTTCAGAAATGAAACAATCATGTATTTTTTCAGACTTAATAATTTTCTTTTTCATGAGAAAAAGACATACCTTATATATATGGCATATATATATACACACACACATATACATTGTGTTTAGATATTCCTGAAATAACACTAAAGTTACACTCAGGATAAACATCTATGGAAGATAATTTCTATGCTTCTCTATGTGAATGTCTTAGTTTAAACATGATTCTATATTTTGTGAAAAAAAAATAGAGTACGCTAACACTTGATTCTGCAGACAAAGGTTCTGTCAAAGAATTACTGAACCACACAGCTGAAGTAATCCTCTTCCTGAATAGGATACTAGGTAATAATTTCTCATCGCCTTCAGTAAAAATGAGAGAAGCAAACTCAGCATGCTGCTAGTGATTATAACCGTGCCTAGAGTATACTCTTGAGAAAGCAATCAACTGCCTTTGTAGCACAGTCTTTTGTATGAGGATTATATAAAGGCATTTCCCTTAGTGCTGTACTTCATAGCTGCTCCTACTCCTGTTTCTTTGGAATTCTGTAACTACTTAATTTGTTCTAAGAAGGAAAGATCTGCTAAAAGCAATAGACATATAAATTTCATCTTACGTAGTTGAAAATATATCAAGACCCACTGAACCAGCACTTGTGAAATGTAGTATCATGTGCCAGCAATGTGTACCAGCACATGGAATGTACTAAATTGTGAAACCAGAGCAGAACAATAACTTACCTTCTGCAGTTACTGGTTCAGATTTGCGAGACCTCACTGTAACAGAGGCAGATTTAGACAGATCACTTCCAGTCCTCCAGACATGGACCTCAACGTGGCCAGCACTCTCATCAACATAGTATTCATCATTTCCAAAGTAGAATGCTGGTTCTGATGAAAGAGGAATAATGTCCATAAATATTTATTTACCTTACATTGAAATTAACAAGAGACCATAATATCAACATTAAACAACGGAGAGCACGTCAGTCTTCTCAGTAAGTGAAATAAAGCTTTTTTTTTTTTTTTTTTTTTTTATTTTTCAGTGTTTCTTTCACATTTTTTTT
>VZRZ01001083.1:166687-274956 GCA_013398175.1 Climacteris rufus
TTAAGGTTTAGAATTCTTCTAGCTATTTTTTGGCTTCTTTTCAAGTATTGGTTTGTATGATTTTAGATAGCAATTGTTATATCAGTGCCGTGCTCTTTTTCTTGCCTCCTACATTTTCAACTTTTTGTGTCAGCATGTATGAATCTGTGTGCAAAACCAAATGCACTATCTCATTAAATTTGCTTTAGTTGAGTCCTGTGCACAAGCCAGAAAATTCCTTTCATTTTTCACTTTGGTGCAAACATACAAAGGTGAATACAGATAATGAAACCTTACCTTGAATATTCTCACAGATTGCTGTTGCTAAAACCAGACAGGAACATGATATATAACTGAACCTACTCTTGGTAAAGTTTTCCAGCTAACCAAAGGGGCAAATACTTAATTTTAGTTCCCCCACATGTAGCATTTAAAACAAAATCAATCTTACTTCATGTAAACTGAAATGTGAACAGTTTTTATCTTAATAGTAAAGTTCATAAGAAAGAAGAGCAAAAAGCAAAGGAGGTTAAGAGCTATTCCACTTAACAGACATATTGTTTAGCCTCAGTTTTTCCTCCCTTTTCCAGTTTCCTATCCACAGCAATTTCACAAAGTAAACAGGCTTAAAAACATATCCTGACTTCATCCTGGATGTATATCATCTCCCCTTTTCTATCATTTTCATTCCTGTTTCAAACATTCAAGAGTAATCACACACAGCCAGTGCCTCAGTTTTCCTACTGCACAGAAGAAATCACACCTACCTCCCCCAAGTGTAGAAAGAGCTACACAAGTTCTCCCTACACTTCATCACAATTTTCTTATGCTGTCTTATGAGAATTTATTATAATTTTGAGGTTACAGTATCACAAATGTGTTTGAAATACCATACAGCACACAGCCAGCTTGAATTCAGTTGACAAAGATCATGGCAATTGCTCAGTGCTCTACGAGTAGCACTATGAATACTTCCCTGTCATTAGGCATAGAAAAAAACCAAAAAATTCAAAGGAAGTGACTGGAAAAGTTTATGGCTTTACTGAGCTATGCCTTGCATACAAAAAAGGTACAACTTACACAAAGGAGGAGACACAAATTCTTTTTTATGGTAAATGGAAGATGGGCCCATCATTTCTATAAGTCAGACAAATTTTTATAAGACTACATGTCTGATGCAAAACCTATGACTTCTATTACAATGGAACCAATGTTTTGGAATTGAAGAACCACCACAGTGTATGGCAACAATCTCCCCTGTGGTAGATTGCTGAACAATGTCAAATAGCAACTTAATTAACCAGAAATAATATAAAATTATTATTCAGTTATTAATAAGCCAAAACATTAATTGAGCAGAATTTTGGAACTGTATTCAAGAGTGAAATTGCAAGTTTTGGAGAACAGAATTTTCTCTTCTGCATTCAAGATTTTTCCTGTGTTTCACAACTGATAAAAAAAAAAAGCGAACAAATGAACCCCTTTAATACTCCTAATCAATTAAACAAGTGAAGCTGCCTCTCTACTTATCTGATAAAACCAAAATAATGCAACAAATTGATGGAACTGAACGTATTTACTGAAAAACAGTGCAGATTCATAGACCTGTTTGAGCATTATCAAGGTCATCAATCCTTACAGGATGAAAGACAAACTTGGAAGAAGTCTAACTTCAGTAGATGAAAACATTTTCAGTTCCAATTTTTTTTTTTATTCAACAGGATGAGTATTTAAACATGTATGCATTTGTGTGCACAGACAGACACATATTGATCTTAGTTTATTTGCCCATAGAGACTGGGTTGTCAATAATTGTTTTTATACTTGGGACTGCAAAGCTCTTATCTGAAACATTTTTAATAGGTGAACAGGATACACCCTCTGTATCTTTTGTGTAACTACTATTAACTTTGATGAGTGTTCTAATTACAGGGATACTGAAGCACTGGATACTAGATCTGCAAAGAAATGTGCCATTTCAGACACAATGTTCTAGTAAAATTCTTAAGATAGATGAAGACTTTCCCAGTCTCTACACTAAAAATACAGAATGCCTACTAAGATCAAATGGCTATTAATGTGCCAATACTTCTATAAAGACAGTTAAAAATATTATCAGTTCTAATACATGTCATTTCTTAAACAAATATGCTTGAAGTTTAGCACACTTTCCCAAGTCTAATCTCGTTCTTATGTCCCTGTGATTCCGGAACTTGATCTGAACTTGGCTACACCTCATTTTAAGCACTTAAATGAGAGGTACTCACATGGAGCCTGCTTGCTCTCAGTTTGCAAGGACAAAGATAGGCCATTCCAGGAGGTTTCCCAGCACAATGAGCATACAGAAGGATAGGTGGAATGGCTCACTCACTGTAATCAGAAAAATCTGAGGAGGTGTGGAAGCATTCCCTTCTATTTACTGGCTACACAGGGAACTTAGATGATCTGCCTTAAACTATATGGAAGGTATAAAGTATAAATATCATTAAGGTATAAATACCATTTGGTTTTTGTAGCATTATCCTAATGTTTACTGCTGCTGAAGAAGAATCCTTACATATCATTCCTGTAGTCACAGTCAAACATGAAAATGTCTAAACCCTCAGCTAGCTTGCCTTGTACTTCAGAGGGAGGTTTTCACACTTTTTGAGGTATGTATGTTCACTGAAAGGCACATTCTGCATGGCTACCCACCCTAGGAAACAAATCCTTACAAATGTTTTCTAAATTAATTTCCTGTAAGCTGTGTTAGTAGCTCCCCAGGGGAAGTAGCCAAGCCAAGCTACTAACAGGGAAAGCATTGTTTTTCTCAGGTCGTGTCTGGAAAACACTCTGCTCAATGACTGCAGGCTCACTTACAGCAGACCTTTAATCTAGTAATCACTCTGAAGAGAGACTATTGCAAATTTAGTGGTTCCTCTTAGAGAAATAAGAGAAAGTTTTCTAAGGATTTTTTTTGTTCAGACTCACAGATTTCACTGGCATGAAGTTACAATAATCAGAGGAGAAAGGTTAGGAGCTTTAGTTCCAGGTTTCTTGGCACAGAAATGAAAACTTTGTCATGTCTTTGTAGTTATACAGTCAGAGGCGTATCTCAACTACATCACTAGTCAGTCATCAATCAGGAAAAAAAATACACTTCTCATGTTAGAAATATGTCTAACTTTTTAGATACATCGTAAAATCAATGTGATAACACAAAAACGTTTATTTCCGAAGAGACTTTTCCTTTTAAAAGTATATCCTTATAAACTGCTTTAGAGAGACATGGCAAAAGAGTAGGTTGTTTATAAAAATCCTGTTGGCAGTGTAGTTAGGACAAACACAAAAGAACAGACTCTTTCATGCTGACACCTTGATAAGGCTTAAAACTGAAGTGAATTTCAGTGATATATGCTACCAGTGATGGACACACAGACACACAAACACACACACACATATATGTGTGTATATATATATATATTCTCAGGAGGAAAGAAATAAGAAAATAGACATGCCATTCTGACATATTCAGATACTTGAACCAGGAAGAAGAAGTCTTTACAAATGAACTTATGGCTCATCTTTTCTAGTGTTTTCTAGTGTTTATTCCTAAAAGTTTTTGCCTTCCTTCTTTCTATGAACAGTACAAACAAGGCCACGTTGTGAACATTATGAGCTGCCAGAGCTAGAGAAGTCTGTTGTGGTAATGCAGAAGGTGCAAACCAGTGCTTTGCAAGCCTACAAGCCTGTTCTGGTACAGTCTGGACATGCTAAGGCCATGACAAGTCTGAAGTAATGAGCCCTGATGGCTGGCACAGCTGATTAACTTGAATATAACAACAGACAAACATAGCCAGATTTGGCTGGATCTGATCTGGCTCATACTCGGGCAACATATACATCCCTACACAATGCCTACTTGCATTTCAATATCCCAGCTGGCATTAAAGGACTGATCTACTGAGTCTGTAAAACAAGAGACTCCAACATAATGAACATGAAGTGTGTGAGTTGTACATAGACCAGTTAAGAATGAGAGTGCCATTAAAATTAAGGAGGAATGGGCATTTACTGTTTAATAGCAGTAAAGCTCAACTTCTGAAATCTCTCTCATATAAGCATGTTAATAGCAGCAAAAGAAAAGCTCAGAGAAACTGTCCATTACAAAATCTTTATAATAAGACAATAGCAAACAGGATTTAAAAATCTGAAACTAGGTAGCACCATCCTGCAGCTATTTACACATACTTGAAACTATGCAAGCAACTGAACTTGCATTTAGCACAATGAATTTAATTTGCCAAGTCATTTATTTTTACTGAATGCAGTAGAAGCAGGGGTCAAGATTACAGTCAGAGCTCAGTTCTGGAGCAGGTACCTATTGTGCAAATGCCAATAGCTTTTTATTTGATGTGGTCAAAACAGATTACTTTTCAAATTCATATGTTGCAATGTTAACAGCTTTCCTCTTGGCACTCTTGTCATAATTTTGCAATCAAAAAGTAAATTCCTCTCAGAGTCAAATTGCTAGTTTCAGCCAAATTGCCACAGACATTATCTTAAGCAAATAATGTGTGCTTTTCCATTTGTCTCAACAGCCCATTTATGTCTATTGACTTAAAAAGATTTTTTTGAACAACACTGCAAACATTGTAACAGGTAAAAGGACAGACTCAAATTAATGCAATCTTTACCAAACCCAGTTTGATTTTGTAAGAAAATTGCAGTTTCTTTTTTAATCTACAATGGCAGTGCCATACATTGATTAGACTGGCTCATCACTTAATTACTCTGATTTTATGCAACGTAACCCCGTAATTTCAATAGAGTAACATGGTGTGAAGCAATAACTGTTATGAACAACATTAGATATGATTCACTTTTAATTAATTTATGATACAGACTAATTCAGCATAGCACTTTACATTTTAACTCACCCTTTTTGTTAAAATGCATCCATGCTTCAATTTCTCTACACACAGTAGCAGCACAAGCAGCACCTGCCTGGCAGGCCTGGAGTCCACATCTAAACTTTTTAACATCAATAAACCAATCTCAAGTGTGAGCAAAGTAACACACTAAGGGAAGCAGACTACAGCTCTAGCAGCAAGACTGAGGATGGCAGTGAGATGGCTACAGTGATACCCCATCCCTGGTCACCTGCATTTTTCTTCTTGACAGCTTGCAGCCTGGAGAACAGAGCTAGTTCTGATTTTGCTTAATGTCAGGCTGCCAATTATAAATGTTTCAGTAACAGCTCGATGAGCTACAGAGTATTCCCGAACAATGGAGAATAAAGACACCTGGATGTATGAGACCATGCTGTAGTTCAACTCATTCAGGATGTGTGCCTTAAAATGAAAATTACTTTTTCAAAAATTAGTTAACTATTATGTACAAGATAGTAATGAACAGTCTTAAATTGTTTCCCAGCTACAACTGGCATGTTAGCAGATAGGCTGATGTGTGAGGTTGACTCTAACAACTGACCTTCCCTTGAAGCAATTAATTTACCTTTGTTGGTTTGCTAAGAAACATTGCTACCTTTCCAAAACATCAAATTCATATATATGTGAACTATCACATACATGAAAATATTTATTAGTACAGTAGTATTGTTATGATTCTTCAACACACTCTCAGGATATAGCCTACAGATCTTGATAACACTGAACTATCACAGGCGTCGGAGCAATTTTTCCTATGTTCAGAGTCTGAGTACAGGGCCAAAAGACTTTTCCTGCTGTAATCCCCGCTCCAATCAGCTGCCTAAATTATTCCATAATCCAGACAACTGCCTCATTTACCAATGGAAATAAAAATATAAAGACTAACAGATGAAGAAACAAACATTGGAATCTGGGGACACACCCAAACATCATTGTGTTGCCTGCAGCAACCATCCAAATTTCACATACCTTTTTCCTACTGGCTATACCTCCCACAGAACACAAAGCCAACTCAGAATCTTCTACATGCTCTATTTTAAAAATGAATTAGATTATTTTAATGTAACAGGCCCAGGAAATGGCACCAGTAACAAATCCTCCACTAACTGATGAGACAGAGACAGACAGATATATGGGAAGGCTTGGCGGCAGCATTTAAATATACCACACACAAGCTATTTGACAATGAGGCCAAGCTTGAAGGAGCTTACAGTCTGTTGTGGTGCCTCTGGGCGTGGCTCTCTACCTGCGGCAACAGTCAGTGATTTACATATCAGATAAAAAATGAGGACTACAAACAGAAATGGTATGAGAAGTTCAGCAGCATTTTAGAAATCAGGCTATGCAAAGATATAGTATGTAGGAATTCTGGCTGATCTGACTTTAAATTTTTGCACTTTTACTATTCAGTCACAATGCTAGTTATGTTGAGTTTGCTTAACCAATGGAAACAATTTCCTATAGGCTTTTCTGCCCACAGACAATCAGAACACATTTAGGTCACCGAGGCTGTAAAAGAAAAACATGCAGGAGATCTTTCACTCTCCCTTTGTCCGAGCTACTGTTGACAGTGGGACTCAGCAGAGAAGACAGAGAAGAAGTGAAAATAGAGCAACAGCCAGACCACAAAAACAGAGCTCTAACAAAAGAAAATATGCTTTTCTGTATGTTAAAACTTCTTGAATTTTGTCTCTTGGACTTTTGATCCCATTTGCATGGGAGACAAAAGAGTTGCCTGTCAGTGATGTGAGATAGTAACTGAGTTAATCTTTTGAGGATTTACACATTCAAAAGGAGAACTGATGGCACTAAAGCCCAATGGGCTACAGTGGTTACAGAGTTCAGTATCTTTCGGGTCTTCAAAGACTGAAGAGCAAAATGGCAAAGTCTCAATAAAAGGAGATTCAGAAGAAGGAAGATGATTGAAGAAGCATTAGAAAAACTGAATGCACCAAGACATCCTACTCAATTACCCAAATCTTAAACATACAAAGCACTCACTAGGTCACTAAATTCACTCCCTACAACCATATGCAACAAAGAACAAATGATTAATTTAGAATGGTTTGCTAGGCATTCATTACATTTCTAAACAGTCTACAAGAAACGCAATCTCTACAGTACAAAGACCAATGCCATAAAAAATACAACATACTACATGAAGACAGGAGAGAGAAAGATGTTCAACGTACTCTTAGGTGAACTGTCATAAACTCATAAGGCATTAGGCTCCAGGAAACAATATCAGTTCACATAAGAACCACTCCATTAAACTCAGTCTAGATTTAACAGAAGGTATAATTTTTTCTACAGTTCATGTAATCTTGTACCTTCTGCTTGTTGACTATTTTGTGTGCTTTAAGTACAAAACTAAAAGTTTTCAGTATTTCAACACTCTCTTCAAAATACTACCATAATTCACACAGAAGTGTAATGATGCATGTGTAAGCGACCCATTTAAAAACCTGCAGGTGAGTCCTCTACTGTAAAAGAGCCACCTAAAATGGATGTGACAAAATACTGTCTGGAGGTCATGTTTTGTCCTCCTTACCTATCAAAGGAGCCTAGCTCATAAGGTTGGACTATATATCTAGCTACTAAGCAGCTAAATAAAGATGAGATGAATCCACTATCTGTAGTTCACACACACACACATATATACACACATATATATATGCACACATAAAATGGGAGTGTGCACCTTCAGACACACACATAATAAACTGTAAGCAACAAATAATGCTAAGAAAGCAAAACATAAATGCACTTGGTTACTCTACAGAATGTCCTACTGCAAGGTATGACATTAATTGATTTCTGTGATAGGCAGCAAAGAGGGACTTTCCAAAATCTTTAAGGCTCTCATCATAAATTTAACATTTTTCACTCTGTTGAACTGTTGATAATAAGAAGCTATTAGTAACGAAAACTGGGAGTATAACATGTGTCATAAACTGGCTGTCATCCACTTTTTCCCTTGATTAGTTGCCAATCTGGCCACCTGCCACAGAATGGGGAAAGGGGAGGGGTCATATAGAGATTTTACTTAATGAGAGGACAAAAGAAGTTAAAAGCTACACAGAAGTGCCAGAGGCATCAGACCCACAAGCACTGTAAAAACATAAAAGGGAGCAAGTAGTCAAAGATACATGTACAGAGGAAGAAAGAACTAGTTCGCTATTTTAGTCATCTCCAGAGAGTGGTGATGGATAGTTGGCCAAATCATGACTCCAGTCCATAACATACCAGTGAGCATGCTCTGCCTGTAGTGTTCAGGTTGTAATGAAAATTGGACAAATAGACTAACAGATCTTAATTACCAAGGTTAATCAACCACATGTTCAGTTTAAGGCCTGGCATACCTACTGGCAAAGAGAAAAAGACACATTTCACTGCCTGCCTCAGAGACCAGTGGAAATAAGGAGATTTCAACTAGCCTTGTGAGATTAGGATGTCCCTCTGATAAACTATGTTACTAATAAAATATTTATTTATCATAAACTGGAAATTTGTCTCAGTACACACACTGAGAATTAGTTCATACTGTGCACCAGCTAGGAGACAAGGCAAAGCATTTATTTATAATGTAACATTGCAGTGCTGACTTTTCAGGCTATTGATAGTAAACATTAATATGTACTTTACTACTCCAAGGAAGCTGGACAAGTGATAGTGGCTACCAATTTCCAGAACATAGTCTAAGGATTTTCAAAATTTAAATAAGTCTAAGAAGAGTGACAGCAAGTGTTTGAAAGAAATCTCCAGAAGACTAAATAATTAATCTGTTTTAATCTGTCCTGTTTGACCTCTAACATTGCCTTTCTGCATTACGATACCATAATCCAGTTTAGTCAGCTGTAAAATATTCCCAGATAGTGCTATCCTCTATCACATGGATGATATGAGTGATTTATTCTGTTCAGTAGGTATAAAGATAATGGTCAGCAAACCTCCAACATAAACCTGAGCCCTTTGCTTTCCCAGCCTCGCTGTAGAAATGTGAAGAAGAAGTTTGAGCGGCTTCTTGCCCATCTAATGTGAATGAAGTGGAACAAATGTATTTAATGTACTTCCTGCTGTGAACAGCATGAGGCTTCAACAATTCCACTACGACAGGATGACTGTTTGTCAGCCTGCCTGTAAGGCTGTGTGGTCTCATGGCAACACTAAATACAGTAGCATGGAATTAAAATAACATGAGGAGACAGCCAGTGACAAAATAACTTGCAGCAAACAAAATAATTTTACATATTCTCCCCTTAGGTGCAAACTTCCAGCTCTGCATTTGACACACCTCTTCTCTTCAGGTTTCCAAATGTGATTACAAACCAGGAATTTTAAGTTTGCCCAAATATAAAACCAAGTAAGTAAAAAAGAGTCTACATCAGCACAGTAGTCAAAATATTTGGACTACAAAAAAGCAGAGCTTTGACTCAAACCTTACTAAAGCATTTTGTATCAGACTTGTTGCATACAACTCAGCAGTGTTGTTAGTGCTGGAACCAAATTACAGGCTCTTCATTCCCAGATGAATACTAACATTAGATATAATTTTTTCTCTCTATGAAATGCTTTCAGAGTCACCGCTTCAGTTGGAAAAAACAGAGAGCATTGCATTTTCAGGCTGATCTAGCTTAGTTGCTAAGTACCTGAGGATTAAGACATTTCCATGGAAAGCTACAGTCTGAGTGTTTTCAGAAGTCAGGCTAAATTCCAGGATTCCTCTCTCCAAGGGGAATGAAAAGTGCACGTTAACTTCATCTTCCTTTTCCTAGATGCATAATATATGTCTATTATGTAAAGTGCCTCCTTCAAATGAGCTTTTTGTTGAACTCTGTGCTCTCTATGCTGAACCAACCAGTTCACCTCAAATTCTTCATAGATTTCTCTTCATCCCCCAGATCCTTGAGACTCATGAAGATAAGTAGTTCAGCCAATCAGTTCTGGCTAGATTTAGTAACTTAAGTTAATTGGTATGGAAAATACTTGAATTTCTAAATACCTATTGAAACACTTTTCAGCATTTGTTTCTTTAGATTTCAAATTGATTCTTTTAGATTTTTCTATAGAGACCATAATTATTTTATGAAGCAGGATTGCTATATATCCATTTGTTGTTTCATAGTAGATACAGTTTTAAAACAAAGTTGAAAAAAATCCTTCCTTCATGCCCAGTAGTGCTTACAATTTTTTATGGATTGGCAAATTAAATTTCTAAAATAGGGTTTATATCTACCGTCATAAATCAATGTATTCAGACGCACCCCTGGTAACTGATCTCAACAGTGCAGATACTTGTCCTATGACAGGATGTTTCCTAGGAGTGCATCTCTCTTTTCATTAACTATAGAAGAATCCTGGTGTAGCCTCTTTGAATCAAATATCCAAAGTTAGAGGGGCTAATATCAAGATTATTGCCACCTCAGAAGTGGATGATTTGCATAGGTCTTTCCCCTGAATGTTTTTGTTCCAGAGATTCATGGTTAGTAACACATCTGACTCAAACAAACCATGTTTTTACTTGTTAGTGCTTTAACTGTAGTGGCATGTGTAACTTTGAATGCAAAACTTCTAGGTGAAGTTTATTCTGCTGCTTACTTCATTAACTTAAACCTTTTCTTCTTTTTTATCTGTCTCCAGCTTCAGTACCTACCAAGAAAAGTCCCTTTCAAATTAGGAAATGTCCCAATAGCAGCACGAATTTTAAAATCACCATTCACTATATATAAATATACCAGTGCGTGATCTACATATTATGATTTTTTTCCTGGATTTTGCTTTGGCAGCACAGCATAACTGTATAATCCCCAATTAAATTTTCAGTTGCCTGGAATTTATTGGATACACGGTAGTTCACTAGAAAGTTGAGTACATCTCTTACTTTTTACTTATTGTCATGATTATATAGCAAGTCAGCTATTTTAGTTAGACCCTAAGGGCATTCTCTAGAAATAAAAGACTTTGATGGTAGGTACCAAAGGAGAGTGTTTCCTAATTAACTTGCATTGAATGCCAGAGGAGATAAGGAAATGTTGCTAGTGCTGACTTGACTTCCATAGGAAAGATCTAAAGTAGCATTATTAAACTTTGACCTTTGCTGTTTCTATTGTTTGACCTGAAGAAGTCAATGCATAATGTTAATTCAGTCACGGTACTTGGAGAAATCACTTAATGACATGCTGTGACATTTATCCAAAGCAAGTTTGTTAAATAGAAGATGAATTTAAACAAGCCATGAGAAAAATATACCAGTAGATGTGAAGTGGAGACTAAAGTGGACCACAGAACTCAGCATTATAGCATTACTATAACTGACAGGCTATTGTATATGTGCTAAAGGTTATATATACCTCTATCTTAGACATTTTCTGAATTAAAGTTTACTGTTAAAAGCGAAAGAATTTTTTTTATTTCACATACCACACTGTTTTAACTTATTAAAATTAATTTTGTGCACCGCAAACAATAATAACCAATGCTGCTTAAATTCCTCTGCTGCTCACAGGTTAAATAAATATCTGCATGTATATGCATATATATATACATATATATTTGTACGTGTATGGGAACGCATAAATAAATATGCAGGGTGTCACATCATTTATCTACTCTGTAGTCTATACTCTGTTTTTTATAGAACAGGCAGTGCAACAGATCTCAGAGGAAACACAACACAGACTTTTCTGTTGCCATGCTTTATGTTTTTCTGCTAACTAAAAGGCATGTGGTAGAAAATTTTACTGGTAAGTGACTTTTCAGTAAGTTTTTGAATGATCTGGAATTCTTTGTGGGAGTTCTTTCACTGATACAGAAAGCTAAAATGAAGTTCTGTCACATTATTGTAAATATGACATATGCAACATTTTCGGTGTAAAAAGACAAGTAATTGTTTGTAAAAAAGTGTTCTAAATCTATCCTTCAAAGCTCCCTTATCTTTCAACATTCCAAACATTGTTTCTTCTTACCAACAAACATAGATATTTCAGTTCTTACATGATGAAAATATTCTATTCTAATGTCCCAAACACCTCCCTAGCTTTTTAAATGAATCCCATAAGATTATTCTTTGTTAAATTAATTTCTATAACAAAGTTTGTAGCACTGAGGCAATATGTGAATCCCTCTCCTCATCCTTAACTTTTCATCTACATTTTAAGCAGTCAGAACACCTTCTAAAGTTTGGTAATCAGCTTCTTCATGTATATATACATTTTTAATAACTACTCTTCAAATATTCTATCCTCTGCTATCCACAAACTGTAAAGTTCATGAATTCATCAAAATTATTCCTAAAAATCAAACTATTGTAAAAAACCCCGAATTAATAAATCTGTATTTGCTGTAATAGCAAGGTCAGATAAAGATTTCTATTTCCGCTTGCATTTGATGTATGATTTCTTACTTTACAAGACGTGTTTTTTCAAACTGTTGTATTCATTAACATTATATGATTAGCACTGAGAAAACAAAGTCACACTTGTCACAGGATTACAGGTGAGAAATTTCAGGCAGACTGAGCATTTATCGTGCAATTAGATGGGTGTGAACTTCCTGCCTTTAAGAGCTGCCTTTTGTATCCTTAACTAGAGAGAAATCACTGTGCTGATAATAGTGGTCTGTTTTGGCACCAGACTTTGAAAGTGTACTGTACTACACAATTCCTCACAAATGTCTTTAGGAAACATGACAGTGTCACAATAGATGGTTTATGGCCTCACAGAGAGGACTGAAATAGCTTATCAGTATTCCTATCACAGAACTTACAGTTGAGATGTCAGTCTCCAAACTCCATGCATAAATGAGGGCAATTGTACCAGGGAGCTTTTATGTTACCTCTCCTAGAAAAAGAGCTGCCACACCACTGCTGAGGGCACTGCAGGAGAGGCTTGAGGCAGCAATAATATTTACATGCATTTTGAAAGCAGTTGGTGATACTGTGTGCTGATTCTACCCTGCCTTAGTCACAGACTTTTTTCTAATTACTACCAGAAGCATGTCCCTTTCAATGCAGTATCTCAATATTAACCAGTTGAACAAACGACATAATTCTGCCAGCATTTCTTTACTGAGGTGATTTCTAAAGCAACATTGCTGCTGTTAGAATATTTGCTTTACTTAAAAGACAAAGGAGGCATACATGGGCACTTCTAGGCAGAAATTTAAATGCAGCATCGAATCAGAAGATCATTGAGTTCAACCTGTGATTGAACACCACCTTGTCAGCCAGACCATTGCACCAAGTTCCACATCCAGTCTTTTCTGAAACATCTCCAGGCGCGGTGACTCCAGCACCTTGCTGGGCAGCCCATTCCAGTGCCCAATCACTCTTTCTGTGAGGAATTTTTTTCCTAATGTCCAGCCTAAACTTCCCCTGGCATAGCCTAAGGGGATAACCTGCATAGCTTCCTATAAGTATTTTCAAATCTCAAGATGGAAGCAGTGTGTGTTTTAACCATCAGAAAGAAAAACAAAATCCATTTTCTACATGCTGATTTGAATGTGATGCTATTTGTAGTTTCTGTCCTGAATTGGGAATACCACTTTGTTATATAATATCTTACCATCATCCTTGTCAGGTACAATGGTAATTTGAGTGCTTGGGAATTCTGCACCAATTCTTCCACCCATGGGCATGCTCAGCAAAACATCAAAGGTCTCAGCCTCTTCATACAAGGAGTCATCTATGATGACGATCCGACACATTTTTTCTTGCTCGTCTTTGTCAAAACGTAGAATGCTGTTGTGATCCTCAGGCCTGGATATGTAGTCAGAGTAGGAAAGTACAGAGGTTGGGGCTGTGCCAGAGGCTGTTCCTGTGGCATAAAAGGAAAACAGTCACTATACATACCACGGGTATGTGGTCCACCTCACAGAGGCGGAATTTTATTTTCATTCTCTTTTAATTTCTGTTAATTAATTTCTATTTTAATTTCTATTTACTTTTTGGTGACAGGATGGGCTGAAATCTCTGACAAGGCTGTACTTCTGGGGTCCATGTACAAAATACTTCTGTATATGATACAATGCAAGAGTGTGGCTCCTCAAATCATTTGTGGCTTTTCAGTCAGAAGGATTATGGTTGTCTGTCACAAGAGACACAGACTGACAAAGCAGCCCCTGTGAGGATTACCAGTTAACTCCCTCTGTGTATTTTACCCATATTGAAGATACCAGTGGACTAGAACAGATAGAATTTGATGAAAACAAATTACTTTGACTCCAGGTCACTTAACACAACATATTGCTTCAGTTCTCCAGATGAAAAATGATAATAAAATCACAGGCGTAGAGACCCATGCCCTGCACACATATAATTAGTAAGAGACTGAACGTCAGAGGATGGAGAAGTATGGCAATTATGCAATATTATTTTATACAAATCTTTTCAAGATACAAACAAGTAAAGAATATCCTGGACAATCATTGTGATGATTCACTTCTCATCACTTTCAGATCTATGGGGCTGCGTGTATAAATATTGCAAAAATATAAAGAACACAGATCCTCTTCACCTCTTCATGACGATTTTTAAGCTGTGTTCAGTAATATTCTTAGACAGATTTGCAGAGATGAATACATTTCCAGTTGAGACTGAAGATATTTAGATGAAAAAGTAATTAACAAAGTTATAAACAATTTTACTATAAAATAGATGGAATAATGATTTTTTTCACTTTTGTCTCTTTTCCATTTTTGCTAGTTTTTTATTCTATAGTAGATTCTATTACCTTGTTGTGTGTAGCAGATAACCATCAGTTCCTGACTCACATCTCCACTTCTTCTGACTGGAATAAATAATTCACCAACATCTTCTTCAACAGTATAGGTGGACTGAGGAATAAAGACTGTTGATTCTGCAAAGAACAGACACATTTGTTTATAAAGATAGAGTCACCTCATAAAGTCACCTGTGCATTAGCTAGGAACATTTTTTAATAAAGTATAACATATGACTTGTATTTATTTGCAATGCCACTAAATTGTAAGTAAAACATGGAGGGTGAGAGAAGTAGTGTTTCTTAGTGTTTCAGAAATGGAAAAGAAAATCATATCATTAGGTCTAAATTCACTTACTAAGTGTTCTCTACTGTGACTAATTTATTTATTTAGGTTAATGGTGCAAGACAGCATTTGGAGAATTTGTCCACAGTCTATCTTTTTATTATTTCCAGGTATTTAATTATTAACTATTAACTACCGAAGTACCAAATGCATAGCTCACACACAGGCTGTGGTTCACCAAGGCCATTCTTTAACTTACTGCATCAAGATAACCATGGAAATCATTTGGCATTGAGAAGCAAGGCTGACCACTTGGTATCTTACTCTGACTTGGACATTTGATTTAAGTTGGCTACGTCTACACTCTGGTTTTCTCAAAGGAGACCCAGCCAATACAGTCAGTGAAGTCTGAGGAGCAATCTCACCCTAAAATGTATCATACCAAAGAATATCAGATCTGTTTTTCAGGAAAAAAACCCCCACCAGAATGCATTTTGAACTCCTTCATTATTTTATATAAACAGATTGCTGAGTTTTATGCTGTTACTGGGATTCAGGATCAATTTTGTTATTCTCTCAAAAGCTGAAGAACAAAAGGTGGATATGCATATAATTATAAAGCACTCTTGCAGTTTCATTAGTGTGACTGCAACCCAAATAGAATATAATTCTGTATAATATCAAATTAAATGGTATCAGCTGACTGCACAAAGCAAATTTTTTATTATTTCAGAGTACTTTGGCAAACAGTGTTCTGAAAATTGTCAGGTGACTTCTTTGAAAACATGTTCCAGGTTTTATTTCTCCAACTGAAAAATACTACTAGCGTGGGTTAAGGTCAAAAGCCTGCCTTAAAAATGCTGTAATTCAAGTTTGATAAGATCTAGACTGTTTACTATTCCAGCAAGTCAAAAATCCAATGTGAAAAACACCAAATCCCTACCTTATTTGTTTTAAAGTAAAGCTAAAGGTAGCACTAAAAAAATTTCAATTTAATTCCTTTTATTTCTCCCTTTAGAATTTAGTTGGCAAAATAAAAAACTCTATTCTTCCAAAAAATGCAGGAATCTGATTTATTCAGTTTCCTCTCTCTCTCATAATTATTCAACTAGGAGTAAAATGGCACTATAAAAGTTTAACAGACCTCATGAACAACATAAAAGCTCAGAGAATGAGCTACACCATCTCAGCTAGTGTAAGAAAACACACCCATATGCAATCTATATTTGGAATAAAAAATTAATTAAAGTTCCATATGCCAAGGGGCAAGTACAGCTTTCCAAACGAGCTTACTGTTTGGATCCTAAAACTGCACCATTCAAATCAATGAATTTTTTACTGGAAGCAGAATAGAACTTTTGATGGTCCCCATTTAGTGAGCATCTGAACCTGACATACCCTGCACTTTAAAGTACTGTTAGGAAACACAGTCCTTCCCCTCAAAGTTCTCTCTCTAGTTTTCCTGTGGATACCTTGATTTGCAGCTGTGCACTTGATTTTCTCCTATGCAACTTCATTTTTATATATAATTAATACAAATTATCTGGGACTGTAAAAAATTTATCTTAAGGTAAAAAATAGAAAAAACTGTTGTTGGCATCAAGAAGACTTAGACAATTATCTTGAGCTGTGCTATCTCAGTGATCAGAAAAGAGAAAGAGGTTGAGCATATTTTCAAGTCAGATTCTGTGTCTCATATATGCTGCTTTTCAAGTTAAGCACTATTTTTCTCAGTGACTAAATACGGATGTCAGATAAGCACTGGTTTAACTTGCACCTGTAACTAAGAACTAAGAAACCTCTGATAATTTCCATGCCTAAAACCCTTCAAATGTTAATTAGGAAAGACTACATAATCCAAGCTGTTAAGGCCATCCAATACATGAAAGATTTCCTGAGGACAGTTCTGTGTGACCACAGCCCACAGGTTCAAGAGTCTGGGTGCAGCTGGGAAACAAAGCAACCAAAGCATGCTCTACTTCTTTTATTTTAAAGTTTTTTTTCATCAGTTTATTTCTTCATTTATATTTAACCAGAATTTTACTTGTTCTGGACACAGCATGTGCTACTCTTGGTCTAATGAACATTACACTTACTGAGCTTGTCAGCTTGATATAAAGGCCTAACTATGCAAATAGTTTGCTCCAAGACCCAAACTTGTTGGGACCAACCAGCCTACACTTTTCTGTACCATCCTCTCCCAAATGAATTATCACGGCAGAATAAATCAAGTCAGTCTCCAGCAGCTCTGCAGACACATTCTGTTTGCAAACACATGAAAATATGTTCTACCTAAAATGAAAACAAGCAAACAAACAAAACCTCTAGAAATAATAGATCATAAAACAAAGCAAACAGGTATTTGATAAAAAACATGCTTCCTGAGTTATCTGTACATGAAACACTTAAAGTGATGGAGGACAACTGGCTACCAAATGCCCAAGTTTGTCTTCAGAAATATTCTGAGGAAAGGTAACCTTTAGTATCCAGTGTTACTCATAGGATTTGCCCACCAGTTCATCTTTTGGCATATGCACATATTGACAGTACAGTTCTGGAAAGGTTCTTACCGTCTCCTGGGTCAATAATTTCCACTGTGGATGCAGCAGGAAATTCCAGAATTGCCATGACAGGCTCAGAAAGAACAATCTGAAACAACTCAGAATGTTCATGTTCACCATCACTCAAAATCCGTACCCGCCACGTAGCTAAGGTTTGACCAGGATTAAACTGTACTTGCTTCTGGGCTTTTCCTCTGAAGTCTTTATCTTTCTTGGCAGTACCATCTTTGGTGCTAATGCCTGTCAAAATCAGAAATTCAGGTCATTATAAACATCACTGGTAATTTTTCTGCCATTGTGTATTCTCTAAAAAAACATGTAGAAAAATATACTTTTCACAACCTGAGAACATTCAAGCTAAATCCATTACTCTTGATCAATTTTATATTGGGTGTCACACAAAGAGGTGGAAAAACTCTACATTCTCTGAGGTCACAGTCAAGTTTTCATTTCACCATAATTCAACTATGGATGTCCAAAAGAGACAACAGATCTTCCCTCCCCTTTTAGCCCTCTGTGTTCTCTTCTGTTCCAGAACATCCAAATAACATGCTGCCTGAAACCCTAGAAAATATTTATTTCTCTTAGAAAAAATAAAAACACCCCTGGAAAGTTCAGAGTTTAAAGGGAAAGCTGAGGAAGACACAAAGGAGTATACATTGAATAAGAATGAAAGAAGATGTAAAATCTGAACCATTGCTCTTATTGCCACTGCAATAAACATTTTTAAAAATTATTATCCTCTTATTTCAGTTTTCACATAATGACAATCATCACATTCAAGTGATGCACTGCAAGTGCATGGGATAAAATCCAAACAACTCAATCCACAGAGATAGCACAGGCCTTGCAGCCTCGGACTCAGACTGCTCTAAAACAGGTTTTCATTGGCATTTCATTTCCAGTTTAAGGCTGTCTGACAGGTCCCCAGGGAAATTAGACAATATTTCAGAACTGTCTCCTGTTGCGGTGGCCCAGCCCTCCTTGGGGATGAATGACATCCAGTGGGTGGATTTCCCTACCCAGGACTCCGACCCTGAGGGCGGATCCGAGGGCGAGACCCAGGTCTAGGGCTACCTCCCACCGGGTGTCAATCCAGCAGCATTTCCGCCCCCTTTTCTAGAAGCTTCTTTGTTCCTTTGATCTCATTGGCTTAAACCCCTATGTTTATTCATGTGTTCCCTTGCCTATGTATTAAGTTCTGGAAAGTTCTGTTAAGTTCGGTTACCCACTGGCTGTTTCAAATATGTTTCTCCCCTAACCCTTTGTGATTTGCTCCCTGTCATCCCTCGTCATTTCCCTATTGGTTTGTCCCTTTGTTCCTCCCCTTCTCCGCCCCTGTTTAAAAGTGGCTGTAACTGCTCCCAAGTGCCTTTTCTCCTCTGCCTCCCCTTTCAACTGGAACCTCTGCCCTGCGGGGCTGGAATAAAGTTGGGATTGCAGGTAAAGAGAAGGTCCCTCTTTCTTCCTTGGCTCTCGCATTTGTTGCTAGGCAACAACTCAGCTGCAGCCAGCCTCATTTCGAGCCACCTGCAGGCAGCACTGATAGCTGCTAGACAGGACACGGATTGTCACGCTGCCGGGACACCAGACTTGTCGCCTGCCAGGCCACTGGGCGGCTTGCGGTCAGCGCGACAGTCTCCAACTCACGAATTTTGCCTTATTTAAATCCCACAGTGCCATTCAAATCTTAAAGCCTTTTTTCATATTTTCAGAAAAAAACTTAAAATTTCTCATTTTTCTGACTATTTCTTCCAACTGCAATATTTAATGTATTGAAACATGTGACCTCCCCCTAGAAACCCTGCCTTTCTGTCTTCAGGCTTGTGCCTCATCCTAAATCATAGCCACTACTTTATGTAAGCCATAAACATTCAGCCACTTTGGCACTGTACATGGATCAGAAAGGCCAGTAAACATCTTGACCAGGATCTTTTATGTTCTATCCAATGCTGTAATTCCATTTGCAAGATTAAGGAAGTCAGAGGCAAATTATTCAAACTGATTTTGCTGAATTTTCAGTCAGCTCAATTCTGAAACTGACCTAGAATCCATTGGTAGAAAATTTAGTAAACACTCTGTCTGAAGGATCAGAAGTCATGTCAGTATCTGTGATTCAGTACCAGCAATTAATTTAAACCACACATCATTAAGTAAGTATTTATCTCTTCCATTCTGTTTCTTTCGATAAAAGAAATATCAGTTACTTCACTGTTCAAAACAGAGTCGTTTAAGTTAGATCCTCTTAAGGCCTTGATTCCTTAAATCTCATGCCAAAATAGGTGTCCCAACTGCATCTCACTACCTGAAACTCAGATTCTTATTCAGAAAGAGACATAAACAGAAACTTGCCAGGTAAATGCTTACATATCTCTGCAAAAATCGCTTTAAATTCAGTGCTTTTTCTAAGCAGTATAAGCTCACCATAAGTTTCAATGTGAAATTGCACAAGGATAATGTTCCCCGGTACAAATGCATCAGAGGATGGGAACAGATCCAGAAGCTACCAACAGGTGTGAGGTTGCAGAATGTGATAACACAACCTTTTTTTCACCTTTTCACTCCCCAGACACTGCAAACAGTTTTCAACACCTCGTGTATCAGCCTCAGTTGACTGCCAACATTGACTGAAGAAAACGAGCCTAATGCTCGTAGCTGCTGATCAGACCAGCTCACAATGGCCTTCCTGGAAAATGATACACATTTATTGTTGTCTTTCCATTTGCTACAACTGTATTTTCCCACTACAGGGAAAAGAAATCTGAACAGGAACTGTATTCTATGAAACAAATAAACAGTGGTATCAATCGAATCAAAGAAGTCAAAAATTAATTACAGAAGACAAAAAAAAAAAAAAAATCCAAAGGTAAAATGTAATCATATAATTAAAGAAATCACATACTTGGCATAACAAAAGATACAGCCATTCAAAAGATACAAATAAACATATTCCTTTGAATATAGTTTGCTTAGCTTGAAACAGCAGTAATAGGATACAGTTGTATTGATACATTTTATCAACTAGCTGGGCAGGGATTTAGGAAAACAACTGATAAGGTTAGAACTGAACTTACTTATAAAAGAGGTTTCTCCCAGGTAACCTCTACGTTTAAGAACAACATCAAGATACTTGGAGTCTTCATTTACCAAGTAATACTCCTTTTCTAAGGAGATCCATGCCCAGTTTAGGCGAAAATGTTGATTCTTCAGCTTATTGCCTCCTGCAAAACAAAATTATAAAGATATAATTATAACTTTGCTTTCTTGTTGAAGACTACTTCATCTTTTGAGGTCAATGCAACCTCGTATCCTGTGTAAGGTGTTTATCTATCTGGACATCACAGTCCAAAGGTTTTAAAGATTTAGAACTACAAAATAACAAGTAAAGAACTCAATAAATTTGCTACACTTAGGAGTAAATTTTATTTTAGATGCATACAAATATAATATCCTAATTTTCTTACTTCTCAAGGGAAAAAGATCATTAATTAATCAAAACATTTGTCAGATGCCTTCTGTATGCCGTCCTATTTGATATGTTTTTAAGTTCTCTAGAATCCCCTAATTTCTGTAGCAATAATAAAATAAGGTGTTCAGCTCATTGATGCTCAACAGCTGTCTTCTGGGAATGCTGGCTTGTGTGGGAAACTGTAGTCTGATTTCTTTCCCACAAGGTGCTGCTACAGAACAAGGTTTGCTCAGGTAACAACTGTCTAAAATGTGCAAGAAATTTCCTTCAGAAATTAACACTTCCACATACAAACCAGTGAATACCAGAGTATTTCCTCTGAACAGCAGAGAAACATATCTAAGTATTTAAATTAATTCATTGCTTAACTCCTGGAGGAAGAGACAAATAAAGGTTAGTCTACTCCTTTCAGTTTCTTCCATTCTTGAAAAAATAGGCACCACTCCACAGGCTCTCACTCTGCTTCAAAGATAAGCCTCTATGTTTCTTTATTGACCTCTCCACTAGAAAAATCCAGGAACTAAATTGTGCAATCTCACATAAAGGCAAAGGTACCGTGTAAACCAAAGGAGGGAAATGGTTACTGGAGTATCTCCCTGCACTCCTCACCCTGCTTCTTTCTGTACTTTTGATCTCTATTGTTACTGACAAAGGGGAAGGCTACAAACACACATATCAAAAACTAATGAGCACCACAGAGAACCAGCAGCTATAGTATTACACCAGTAACTATACCAGCCCTTACATTAGGTTAGACATGTGTTATCTCTTCCCATTAGTTGCTGGGGACAAATGTAACAGAATATGTCTTGTTCTCTATAATCTAGTGAGAAAACCCATTTGTGTGCCACCTGTGAACACACTGCCCAATTTAACCATAATTTAACAGAAGGATAAAAGTTTCTGAGATATAAAAAGAATGGAAATTTACTGTCAATTAGAGGAGAGAGAACCTCTTAGTATCACTAGTGAGGAAAAATACTACTAGATGAGCTTACTAAAAATGAGAACGTCAGATATTGGAAATCTCCCAGGTAGAGGAAAATTTTCTAGCACAGTTTGCATCCTTTTAGATGTTCTAATCAGAGGATAGAAAGCAAAAGAAAATCTGGCATAACTTGTTCTCTTATCCAAATAACTCAAGGTTTAAATATGTTGTGGACACAGGCACATAATCTACAACTTATACACAGGTCTCCTATGAATGACATTTATGAAATAAAAAAAGCACATGAAAGATAATAAAAAAGATCTAATACTGTCTTAATTCCACCTCTTTCTTGCTCTCAGCAGGTTTTTTCTTAAGGTTTTTTTTTTTTTTTAGAATAAAAAACCCCAAAAACCAAACAAAAAAGCATATTTCTAAGGGGATTACAGCAAGCCTCTATTTTTACAGACCTACTTCTGCCCCTGAAATATATATTGTTCACCTTTCAGAATGTGCATTACTAAACCCACAATTTTTAGAATTTTAATAAAAGAACACAGATATTTTAGACGTTTCTGTCTTTACTTTGTGCTTTTTTTTTCTACGTTCAGAAGACAGATTTTCTAAATTATACAAGCCATTTCACAATCCAACATACCAAAGAATAAAACTGCTGTTCTACTTATTATTAGCTATTGTTTTTATTATTACAGACCTCTGACAAAATATAGCAGGAAGCAGATGATAGACCTTACCTAATTTCAGGTGTATATTTTTGGGCTAGAAATTCGAAACTGTCTTTATAACCAAAACCAGGAGAGAGGTGTTTTGTAAGGCTATGACTTAATGTAGGCACCTATCTTTGAATGAGATTAGCTGTGCTCTGAAATATGCAAAAATACATGCATTTTTCCTCAGCAGTTTTTAAAAATTCCTGTTGTGACCCTTAACATTGTAGACGCTTTTCTTATAGCCATCTAAAGTTGGATAAGATGAATTCCCCCATGCCTGATCTGGATGAAACTGCTACAACACAGTAGGGCCAAGCACCACACAAACATAATGTCTGTAAAGAGTATTAAGGGCATAGATTTTAGAAATTCTAAAATGTCAGAAATAAAATTGCAGGTGCCAATTTAATTCAGTTCACTGTTAAATTAAGACTCTGCCCTACAATAATATTTCTATTGGGAGCTGAACTGTGCACTGCTCCCTAGTACTTCCCTTGGGCACAGTCAGACATTTAGCTGCTAGGCAAATCATTAAACTACTATACTCCAGTGACAGTTCTGCTTTTGTTCCTCTCTCAGACAAGTGCTTGTAACACAAATACATCAGAAGCCCAGAGAGGGAAGCCATTACTTTTAAAACTAAACAAAAGGGAGGAGGGCAGTGTTAGAGCAAGGTAAAGCCAAGTAATTTTGCTTTTATGTCAGTGAGATGTGGTTTGAAAAATGCTGCTATAGTGAGGTATGAAAATGGAAGTTTTTCTCAATTTTTTCAGAGATCAGAGGGCATCAGTGCTAAATCAGAAGATGCCAAACAGGATGTGGTGCAGTGAGACTTTCACTAGAAATGAGATGGCAAGAGTTGTGAGACACATTTAAAAACTTTGTAAGGAGCTAAAAGTAAGGATCTAGAGTAAGGTGAGTCACAAAGTGACTTCATGACTGACGGAGGCTTTTGAGGACAAAACCCTCTGAAAAGGTTTGCCTGCATATGACAAGTCAAAGATAGATGCAACCTGGAATTGGTCTTTATAGAGTCCTGTCAGCAAATTGTTCACTTGTCAGAAAACAGTGATATATTATTTCTGCATAGGTCATCAAAGAAGAAATTTCTAAAAAGATCAAGTCACCTGGAAAAACCAGTTTCAGTTGCACAACATGAATAAAAAAGGAGGGGGAAGAGGATTTGGTCAATCAACTCCTTTAAGGGAAAAATATTTAAATTAATGGTCCCATTTAAGCATTTATCTTTTCAACTATGCTTCTCAGATATCTTAGAGTTATAAATCTTCCATGAAAAAATACAGGTTGGATTGTCAGAACTTTCTACCAAGATGCAAAGAGCTCAGAGAAGGAAAGAATCAGTTCCTGTTTTCTCCATAGGTCATGGTGCTATGTGAAGACATTATAAAAAATTGTTCTGTCATTAAATTGTGTAACTTGAGCACTGTCAACCTGAAGGACCATAAAGAATGGCCCTTCCATAAGAGAAGTCTGATTGCGGCTTTCGTGTACCTAGGAGGTACCCCAGTCCCTAATTCATAAATAAAAGCATATAACTGCACCACAGTATTACTTATTGACACAATAGAAATTGATGCACTTTGATCCAGATATTGACTTCCCTGCACAGTATCCACGGCATAAATCAGAGATGAATCAGCTGAAGAGTGCCTACCCTGTATAACCATAGCCATACAGACTCATTGTGTCCACAGGGTATGTCTGTATAAACTCAGTTATCTGGGACCTGCAAAGCTTCATGGTACAACGTATCTGCTCTCTTTAGTCATTAGGTGAGGTTGTTTAAAGCAGAAAAAACCCAACCTATATATTCTTCCTGGACAAAGAACACAGATCAAAAACAAGAAAGAGGAAAAATAACCAACCAGTAAATAAAGCACTAAGAAACAAGAGTTTCTTCCAAATTTTTGCTACCGGTCTTTTCTCCTTCCTCTTCTTATTTTGCTTTCCAAACAGGCTGTACAAGATGTTAATAAGCAGAATCAGAGCAACTGCCACATGTTAACAGCCTGCCTACAGTTCAGAAATCATTTTACAGCAATGCAACACTTGCTGATTTGTTTGCATATCTGCACTCTTTCTTCCTTGGTTCTAAATATCTGATCCTATTGGGTGCCTCATTCAGACAGGGTTACTTAAGTTTGCACTACCAATCCTTTTCTTTGCTATGGATCTCCTCTTTGCAGTAGGTACATGAAGCATCTGAAAAAGAAAACTCACTACTGAACTTGAGTTCAAAGACACAGAGAGAGGAAAGAACAGGGATTTGTCCATTTTTGTTCATCTGTTCCATTTTTTATTCTCTGATTAGCCTCTTTTGTGCCAAGTCAACTCAGTTAATATACACCAGGATAAAGTCATGTCAACATAAAAACTAATGAGTGTGTGTGTATATATATATATATATATATATATAACAAATATCTTTTATTAGAAGTAAAATCTGATGTGAAATGCAGAAATTTTAGTCACCAGCATAATGATTCCCCATTTAGGCATGAAGCTCCCTGTGAACCTCAGCATTTTCCAATTTCTCACACTATTGTGCTAGTCATTCATGGTAAGTATAAACCTATTCTTACCAGACTACAGGAGAAACATAAATCCTAGGTGATTCTGCTAGCCAGAATAAATACATAGATATTATAAGTCCAGTTCAAGGAACATAGCTTCAACAACTCTGATTTGCCATACTGTGTCATGGTCCCAGTACATTCTAGCTCCAGGTTAAAAAAAGCAAAGGTCTCAAATAAACCTTTTTTTTTTTCTGCCAAACTATGTAAAAAATACCCATCAATAAAACAGATAACAAATGTTCTGCATTCAATGCTTTGGGGCAGCACATCACTGGACTAGATGACCTCTGAAGGTCCCTTCCAACCCAAACTAATCTATGATTCCATGATCATGTTATTCCCCTTGCTATGACCATCAGAAAAGGAATATAATGTAAAACTGCCTTTATTTCATATGGAAATTGCAGAAGTGAAATGCCTAAGTAAACCCAGCGCATAAAATAAGCCAGTAGAATGTTTTGAATTGATCTCAACAATGCATAAGATAACCTAATGATTTTACCCAATTAGAAAGTTATTAAAGTGCTTCACCTTTGTCTTTCAAGTACACTAAAATGAACCCAAATCACTGAAAGAACTTGCTGAACTCTGCACCCTCCTGCACTCTATCTGCCACTGTAACTTAATATATTTGAAGAACAGCCAAAGCCAACCCCCTAAACCAGCCCCTAGTGATTAGGGACTAAAACAATGCTTTCTCTGACTTCTCATGAGAAAACACACACTTCCTAGCATTATGGACTTAGCATGCCTGGAGCATAATTGCTGGTATCCAATGAACTGCAGACAGTTTCCATCTTTCATTAGTTTCTGTAACTCTTTTTTCCTTCTGTCTTATGTCTACCCCCAAGAAACAAGTTGGAAGCGCCACATTTGCCAGGGCTCAGAATAAGCAAATGCCTGAACTCAGGTAGCAGAATAAATATCTGAAGAATACGATGTAGCTGCTTTGTTACAAACAGGAAGAGGAAGTGAGAGACAAGACACGAAGGTTGACATTAGCTAGTGTGTATGAAATTTGGATCCTTGTAAAATTCAACTAAGCATCACTCAGGATGTCTCCAAGAGCAGTCTGGAGATTCATGCTGTTAATTTAAGGAATTCCCAACTCAAGTTTATGTCCAGTTCTTCCGCAGGAGATTAACCAGATTCTGATTAAGAGATTGACCTGATTTTCATTAACAAAAACTGTGGAAGCAAATATGCACTGGCTCTTCAGCCACTTCATTTCATAGCTTTAAATTAATTTCAGTTTAAAGCAGCTCAGTACAAATTAGTTCAGCAAGAGCCAGAATACTGTCACTCTACTGGCTGCACCAAGAAGCTATGAGCTTTCAAGGAAAGAGCAAAGTGGATAAAGAGGAACCCAATCTGAACCATCAAAGAAGATGCTGGAGCACTGTGTGTTTGAAGCCTTTATGGATTTTAAGTACTTACTTTGTAACTGACTTCCAGGGACTCCAAAAGATCCACTTGCTGGTTTTTTATTCTGTGCTGTAAGCAGGGGACTAGCCCTGCAGGATGACCACTGCTTCTGAGCAGAAAATAACTCAGAGGTGACAAATTAAACAGTTCCAGTGAATAACCACACCTGGCAAAACACAATATGCTTTTGCTCAGGTCCCAGTGCACTGGAACATAACAGATTGGCTCCAGCTCCAAAAAAGGTGAAGACAAGGGATCTGCCTTAGAGATCCTTACATTAAATTGTTCTTAAAGGTAGGATTCATATCATCTAATGTTATCCTATAAAAGACGTTTAATTCAAGCTAGCTGTCTAGGCACGATGAATGGAAAGAATTACGCCTTCAGGAACTGCAGGTACATCTGATACAAACCATCTGGAAAGATTTGATCCACTCCTTTGAATGTAACAGGAGTGTGTTCAACCCACCAGTCTAGATGGCTAACTAAAACCCAGTTTAGTAATTTTCTTGACAAAGGAGGGTCCTGAAAAAACTCAGAGACACAACTGGTCCTGAACTGTCATATGGTAAACTTGTAAACTTCAACACTTTAAAAGTAATCTTCAAAATATTTAAACATAGCAACAAGAGAAATATGTTCATTTTAGAAGAACTATTATGTTACTATAAAGTTATTTCCATGTTGTCATTAAACTAATCAGCGCTTTGTGTAGTCACTAACTTAGCATGAGAAAATTAATTTAAATTGTCTTGTGAGTACTAACAGAGAAAACCCCAACATACCACTGAAGCTGTCATGTCTATCATTAAACAATGCCCGTATTACCTAAAGCAGAATACCTCTTTCCTAAAGATCCACACCCTGCACCTCCCTCTGAAGGAAAAAAAATACCACCTGGATTAGTAAGGCATCATACATACATGGCCTGCAGCAACAAGTATATTTATTATATCTCTGACAATACATTCTTAAAATAAACTTAATAGTTTTCAGGTCTCTGCTTACTAATTTGTTGTGTGGCGCCAGACAACTTCTCCCAACAGGCTCCAGCTGAATTGAAGCAAGGTTCATTTCCTCGGCTCACAGAATAACGGGTTTAGCTCAACCAGCTTAGTTACTGTCAGAGAGGGGACCTTTTCTGGTTTATACCTTTAAAGTAGTTTTATACATGAATTAGCCTATAGGAAAACTACTCTCATTTAAAACCTGCTCAGAAAAAGTGTTAAATTTGAGGGTCATGGCACATCCTAAGCCCTGGTCAACCTATGAGCAGTAACAGAAAAGTGTATTGCAAACTCAGAAGTAAAAGACGCTACAACAGAACAGAAGAAACAGGAGAAACATATGTACAATCAAAATATTATCTCACTAATATTGTACTATTTTAAGAAGTTCTTCTATTCTGGGAAAAGAATATACCAATTCCCTTTCATTAAATTACATTTTCACTTAGAAATGAAAATGCTACCGCAAACTCCTACATACCTGCCTAATATTTCAATGCTTGCAAAATCATCCTCATGCTTAAAACCAGGATGCATGAGTGGGTACCATCTCAATCTAAAGCCCCTAATTTTTCACAGTTAATTTAAAGTTGGGGTTTTTGTGTCAAATTGGCAAGTTTCCCTTGAAGAAGTAATTGAAATTTAAACTCTAGCTATTGAACACTGTCTTTACAGAAAATTCCCCTCCATTTCAGATCACAATCCAAACTCATAAATCGTAAATTTTACAGCCTTAAGAGGAAAATATATGCAAGAGGGATTAAAGAAGTTGTTGTTATTTGCAAAACCTCCTCTAAACAAGTTGGAAGAGTGTTTCCATTTTATCAGCGGTACTTGCTATAACTCACTGAGCACTGATAGAAAAAGTATTCTTTTAACTCTGTGTCAAAGTGATCAAACTGTTTTTCTTTATTCAGAATTCACTTCCACAGACATGAATTTTGGTTCCTTTCCTGTTCTGGCAATACAACAAATAAAATACTCAACTGACTGGAGGAGAACAAATGTCAGGCTGGTTCATTTAACATTTATTTTTAATTCATTTCAGAGTAATTGTACCAGGTAATCTCAAGTACTTAACTTTTAATATTATGTGACCAGAGACACTCCTTTGTAGTGCCCTTCATCCTTTTTAAGCTATATCAAGCCTATAACCTTTTGCAGGTGAATTAGTCCTGCTCAACAAAGACAGATTAAAAAACTGAAAACATACAAAATGTTTGATATAAACAAGAGGGTTCCTTTTGAAGTCACTGACTTTGACTTAAGACAAGCCTTGCAAAGTAGTCCAAGACATTAGTTCTGCTGAGGAAAGAAATAGTCTTGCATTAATGTGAAGTTTTTTATATTATGACAATGTTTTTTAGTGTTACTTGAGGTCTATCCTGACGGACAAAAATGTATATTCCTTAGGCAGTAATTATAATATATTCCTGTATTATTTTATCTGAAATTCCTATGTTGCAGTCACAATGTATATTGCAAGAGGAAAAAAAACCAACGAACTGGGAGAAGCCAAAATTCCTTTAAAGATTCAAGCCAAGGTGTCAGAAATATATTTAAATATCTAAATTAAGAGAACAAAAGTACTTCAGAAATTATGACTTGAATTGAGAGTCCAGAATAATATGACCACTATGATTTTTCCAAAAGAGAAGCTCAACAGACACAAAGCAGAGGGACAGGGGACAGAAGTGATTGTGAAATTATGACAACTCAACTTTGAGACTATGTTGCTTCCAACACATCATTTCTTTCTCCCTCTTCATCTATGCATCTGCATGAAATTTTCACTTATACTGTGAGATAAGTAGCAGTTACATTAAAATCAGCAGTAAAAAAACTGCATCTTCAAAAACAAATTTGTTTTTATTATGCAACAGACTTTAACAATTTTGCACGGTTCACATTTTACTCAACTTCAAAAGAGATTATTATTTTAGCTATTTAAGTTTATTTGGCATTATTCAGGCTTCTGAAAAATCCTTGATGAAGATTTCCACCACTGCTCTCCCACATGTATTGAGAAATTAAAATCCTTCACCTTTTTCCCAAAGGCCAGGGAGGCAATGCCTTTCTCAAGTCAAGTCCACCTCCCACCTGCTGGCTAAGGCATACAGGCAGGTGAAGGCCTGGGTATCTCTGGTCCCAAGTTTACATTTTTTGCCTTTGTGTTTGTGCAGAAATGTGTGCAGGTGCGACCACAGCAGTTTTAGCTTGCCAGCTAGCATAAATGTTTATCAGTTTTAAAGAAAGGTGTTCCCACCCCTTCTTGAAAGGGAGCTGCATAGCACTCACCTGTTGGGACATGACCTCAGCCTCCTACATGTCACCTGCTGTAGCTGCTGATGTTGCTGAGACACAAATCAGGGCAGTTCCCTGGGCTGCAGTGCCATGGGGGGCACATGGGAAGTTGGTGGGAAAAGTCTTGCCTGCAGCAATCTGAATGGTGCTGATGACACAGTGCTGAGCTCTCATCACTTACCTCCTCCTTTTGGCTGGGGATGTTAAACTTGCTATTTTAAACTGATTTCATGGCTGTTCAAAATACTTGCTTTCTTCCACTAAATCTGACAGTGCTGTTCCTACCTGTTAGGAATCCTGCTCCTTGTAGGATGCAGCGACACGCTGGAAACTGAATACATTGGGCTCAGGAAGCCCGTTTCAGGAATGCCACAGAAGGCCCATGGACCATAAGGCCATGAAGAATAGAGGATACAGCAGAGGCTGGTGCGGACACCTCAGATGGAATCAGCCTGGGGAGGCCTCCAGCCATATAAGCATAGGTGTTTATTGAAATCCTTCTAGTTACTGAGCTCCATAGAGCTACCTGTGAAAGCCTCTCCCTTGGGATGTCGTTTAAAGATACTTCTTTCCCTTCTTACCTTAATTCTAGAAGAAAATTAATGTCTTAATTAGCAGGATTGGTTAATGAGAGGTGCATAAATTACACTCACATTTCTTTCTCTGTTCTGTAGGAACAAACAGGCATGGATATGAACTGATTGAACATCTGAAGATGGGATGGCAAAAGTATTAATCGTCACACAGACAACTGTGCAATATATAAAATGTCACTGATTGTTGGGCCTCTATTTGACACTTTTGAAAAGACGTACATTTTAGCCCATCTATGAAAGCTGAGCAACTACATGATCAGTTTGAAAGCAACACACTGCTGATCCTCCTGTGCAAAACAATCTATGCCATGCATTCTAAAGCAAAACATGGCAGTGACTCTTTATCTGTTTAGAGATAGATCCGAAAAGTTATGTGATCCATAATAAAGTTTCAATTACTCTAACATTTACACATGTAACTTTAGCCATACAAATACCTATGTCCTTGCTAATTCAGATCCTTGACTTCCTACCTTCTATAGGTTTCTCTGTGCTAGAGAAACTTTCCTGCTTTAACCTTTGTCGACTGTTCAGTCCTCTTTTGTCACTTGAAAGGGTGGGGACTAGCCTCAAGCTTTCCAAAGAAGTACCCACTATGTTGCCTGTTTAAGAAATCACTTGTCCATCTTGGTCTCTGTCTTCTGCCTTTTCAAAGAGAGGAAATACTACTAATCTTATTTGTAAGTTTGTATTGGGTCTGGCTGAGATGGAATTCATTTGCCCCACAGCAGCCCTCACAGTGCTGTGCTTTCCATTGGTGTTGATAACCAGTGTTTTGGCTCCTGCTGAGCAGTGCTGGCACAGCACCAGTGCTGTATCTCCAACATTCCACAGTCCTTCAGTAGGCTGGGGGTGGGCAGGAGCTTGGGAGGGGACACAAATAGGACAGCTAATCCAAACTAACCAAAGGGATATTCTCACTAATCTCCACCTAGAAAAGCAGGGGCTTCTTGCCTTTGTCTCCACCTCCTATGGTGGGGCATTTCAAAAATTGTTGAAGAGATGAAATGCCGCAGGTAGAGAGCGCGAGTAACGCGGAGTCTTTTGCGTCGGTCCCGTTTGCCTAAATAATGCGACTCAGGCCTTATCTAGTCTCCGATCAGAGGAGAGCCGAGCATCAGAACTCCCGCAGAACTTGGCTTAGCTCACGCACAGCGGTTTAATTTATGCAGGGAAGTGAAGAGATGAGAAAGGG
This sequence comes from Climacteris rufus, assembly GCA_013398175.1. NCBI lineage: Eukaryota > Metazoa > Chordata > Aves > Passeriformes > Climacteridae > Climacteris > Climacteris rufus. The sequence goes on from VZRZ01001083.1 coordinate 198,413, forward strand.
TTCTTTTCCGCTTATCACCAGTAGGTTTTATTACTGGAACATGGTGCGGAGAAGACGGCCAAAATGGCACTCGGGGCGTGTTATAAAACGGAGGTGAGGGGAGGGCAGTCGGGAGAGCCAATCACTGCGGAGGACCACAATGATTGACAGTGGCGCTGACCAGTGAGTCGGCAGTCTGCACCCGGCATGGGAACCAATGATCTGTACCCCTGGGCGCAGACANGCCCGGCACGGCCGGGCCTGGTCACAAGCCATGCCCAGAGGCACCACAACAATGAAACTAGGCAGTTGTTGACTAAATGGAACTAAATGCTTGAAACTAGATGAACTTCAAGGTCCTTTCCAACTCAAAACCCTTCTGTGATCCTAAAACTGGATGCTGTAGTCTAAAGGAGGTCTCGTAAGAGTTGTTTTTTACACACTTTGACTCAAATATCTCCAGAGAACATATTGTGATCGTGAAATATCTTTGTCCAAACATATTTCTAATCCTTTGGACATGATTCTTACCTCATGTTATTAAATTCATTTATCTTTTAGATTTCTTAGCTGCTGAGATATAAGCAATACCTCTGTTCTTCATACACTCACTAAGTTCTTTGGAGGATAATGAGGCTAATACAGTCTAACTTAACCATGGGAAAGCACTTTATTTTCACTTTCTAGTTAATAAGCAACTTTCAGGATAGGTTTCATAAAGGTCCTTATGTTAAAGAACATTGGAGGCAACAGTGAAATGAAACGCGTGTGTACTGTCTCAAAAACTACTTTTTCAATGCAGACACATTTGCTCTTGTATGTGCTTACATTAAAGAGGCCTGCATTGTAGTTCTTTTGTTAAACAGGTATTTCAATCTACAATCACCAAGATACCTTAACATGCCATTGCACGGGAACATGGGGGAAAGATAAAGTATGTGCATCCTATTAGAGCCACACAAACAAGCTCCAGTTGAGCTGGTATCTCTTCATGGCACAAAGGATAATGCCACATGACTCGGCCCTGTCAGTGCCAAAGCTTTACCAGTTTGATGCTCTGCTGAGCCTTCTCAGCCCTGATGATTCCTGAAATAGTTCATTAAGCTCTGTCTTGAGTAGCTCAGTAAGGGACCATGTTGCTCCATACACAGAAAAGGCTTACTTTTGGCTAAAGGGAAATAAATGAGGAGGGTAGATTTTATCTTGGGTTCTTTCACAGTTTTTTGACAGTGCACTCTAAAGGTTGTTGGATACACTTCTCTCTCTCTTTCCTACTTATGTGTGGCCATAGAAAAATTTTCTCTCCAGTCTGTCATCACATGCCCTTCTAGTAGTAAATACAGTAGCTGCTCACACAGACATACAATACAGGCCAAATCTTCCAACCTTTTTTTTAAGGTATCTTTTAACATTATTCAACAACTAGAGACAAGGAGAGGTGCCAGTAATATGTGTCAGACAAATTTCACAGCTGGTTTTCACACCAGTGTCCTCAAAGGGCACTGCTTTTCCCGAGTCACATTTTGACAAGAAGAAGAACAGTTATTTAAACCTACCAGAGAAAAGGGTGGCAAGCCTCATGGCATGAAAGTGGGCCTCGACTTTCATTCAGACTATAGTTAAACTTTTTCCTCCTAAAAGATCTTGGAGCACAGCCATATAAAAATTGCAGGAGAATGAGATCTGGATAGCATGCTCTATGGGAAAGATAGAACCTTTTAGGTTAATACTTTCCTCCCTCACCAAGTATGCAACAAGATCTTAATAAAAGAAATATTATGCAGAAGTGCATAAAAATTCTACATAAAAGCATGTCGATTCGTACTATACATAAGTATACTTACTTACATATATATATATACAGAATGATGGAAATATTCCAGATTAACAGTTGAAATTTTAGCATATCCCATTATGGCTATACTATATTTCAATTTTAAAGTAAATATGTGGTCTCTTCTTACATCCTATAGTACTGAGTGAATCTGGCTTTATAATACCTAAATTTCAGCTTACACCAATCAAATTTGATGATAAAATATGCCCTGTCACTTAGTGTTCTTGCACACCCATTGGTTGCAATATTAACCCCCCTCCCACAACTCCATATTAATACAAATACTGCAAAACTTACTGTGAATTATTCCTGTGAATTCCTGAATGTTTTTTCTGCAATCTAATAATTAATATTTTTACAAGTTTTTTGTCTATGGCTGACACACAAGTGAACCCTAAAAATACTTCTAAACTCAGCAGTAAGCAAGCATCCTGTGGAAATTTTGTAAAATGTTTCAAAGAAAGAATCATAATGTAGGATGATAGAAACTGTACCAAATCTGGTATGATGCAGTGGATTGCTGCACATTTGCTTGAGGCAGGAAGGACAGACTGAATCGATGGGTCAAGGCCAACTGTGTGAGCTTTAAACATGGCCAAGTTCCAGGTCCTGAACTTGGATCACAAAAACCCCATGCAGCCCTAAAGGCTGGGGGCAGAGTGTCTGGAAAGCTGCCTGGCAGAAAAGGACCTGGGGGTGCTGGTCAACAGCAGCTGAACATGAGCCAGCAGTTCCCAGGTGGCCAAGAAGGCAAATGGCATCCTGGCCTGTATCAGCAATAGTGTGCCCAGCAGGACCAGGGCAGTGATGGTCCCCCTGTACTCGGTACTGGTGAGGCCACATGTCAAATCCTGTGTTCAGTTTTGGGCTCCTCACTACAGGAAGGACACTGATGTGCTGAAGCATGTACAGAGATGGGCAACGGAGCTGGGGAAGGATCTAGAGAGTAAATCATATGAGGAGTGGCTGAGGGAGCTGGGGGTGTTTAGTCTGAAAAAGAGGAGGCTCAGGGGCGACCTTATTACTCTGTACAACTGCCTGAAAGGAGGTTACAGTCAGGTGAGGGGCAGCCTCTTCTTTCAAGTACTAGTGACAGAACAAGAGGAAATGGCCTCAAATTCAAACCAAGGGAGATTCAGGTATGACATCAGCAAGAATTTTTTACAATGAAGGGGTGATCAGGCATTGGAAGAGGCTGCCCAGGGCACTGGAGGAGTCGCCATCCCTGGAAGAGGATTCAAGAAATGACAGGATGTGGCACTTAGTTGACATGATGATGTTCAGTCAAAAGTTTCAATATTTAATAATCTTGGGGGTGTTTTCTAACCTTAATGACTCAATACACAAAATGTTCTGACACTTAACAGTCAAGAAATTGGCATTATTTGGGTCAATAATAAAACTGTGAAAATTTTCATCATTTTCCTATGAGAACTAAATGGTGTGTCAAGCAAACAGCTTACAGTGCTTAGAGTTCTTCCAGAGACATACTCAACAAGTTATAAATCTCTTGACTGTAGTAAGAATAATATTTACATGTTCTAACCTATGCCAGAACATTATTATTAATACAGGAGAAAAAAATATATAAACATTTATGTTTTAGAGAATATTATTTCTACAATTCCCTCCATTCCTAGCATTTCAGTGCTATACAGCAAACACCAACAGTGAACTAAGGGCCAGCATTCATTTCTATGATTTGAATTTGCCCAAAAGGCAGTGTGAAGTGCAAGTATCAGCAAATAACGAAGTATGAATATTAATTTATGAATTAACATGAGTTAACAGTATGAGTTAACACCAATGTATTAAGGGTAATCTGTGTAGGACATAGAGAATATTATTAACGCTATATGCTCAAATGATGGACACAACATTTTTTGATCATGGAGATTTATAATTTTCATATAAGTTTTGAGAGGAATCAAAATTTCTTCCCAACAGCTATGTATCCTACATTTTTAAGCAGCCATGTGCATTTCACCTGATGAAATTAAGCCAGCTTTCTTCGTACATTGTTAGATTAATAAGGAAAATTGAGATGCGCTACTCTCATGGAATTCTCTTTTATGTGCTTCTACATTGAGTCTCTTTCTCTCTTTCTCTCTGTATATCTCTTAAGCAAAAGAATTACATATGTATACATAAGTCCCTATAGATACATACACACAAAGACTTCTGGAGGAACACACAGGGCCTGAACAATCAGTTGAACTGTTCATTGAGTACAGCGTGTTCACTCTGTATTCAAAATCTCATTCTGCAGCTCAGCTGAAGCAAATTAAGCAACAACTGCTCATTAAGATGAAGACCTGGTGCATAGTCTTTGTGCTGCTCTGCCATCACAGAATCTGTAATAGCTGCTTACCAGTGAGATTCACTTCATATCACTGACAGTAAATGGCAATAAATATGCTCACAACGGCATACCCACATACATTTATCATTTTTTTTAATGTTCACGTTATGCATTGGGATTTACTTTTCATTTTACAGAAAATTCTTTATTCAGGACTGGAAGAACCTATGTAATGGGCTGAGGATTAATTATTTTTGATTGTTTGAAATAAATCAGTACTGTGGATAATAATAACATTACAATTATGGACAGTAACAGTATTTAGCTGGATGAAGAGATGTGAAACATACTGCAGATCTCCAGAGAAATATTTTATGTATTAATGGTTCTATTCTACCTGCCTCACGCTCCAATCCCTATAAGAAGCAATTCCAAGTGCAATTCTTCATGAACCTTGTCCAGAACTGCAGCAGGCTCCACACACAAGAGAAATCAGTTAATATATTTTCCCAAGACACAAAATTAAAACTTCCCATTCTGCCAGTAGATCAAGACAAAGCACCCTGTTCTGGAGTGAAAAATAGATTCTGTGAAAACAACACAGTAATGCCAGGCATTCTCTCCTACCTTCAATACTGCAGTTAAGTTGGTGCAACACACTGACCTTTCTTCTCCCATTAGTCAGACTTTTATCTGCAGTATATTGAGCCTTTCATGTGGACAGTACACTGGCTGTGGACACTGCTGGTTCCACATAGCCTGACTCACTAAAAACGTCCCAGTAAGTAAAGAGATTGTGGAGAGCAACCTTCTGAAAAAAAAAAAAAAAAGTGATGGGTATGCCAAGCAGAAAACTTTTTTTGATGTCTGTGGAATTCCTTTATCTATTCTGTCCACTGAACTTCTATACTCACGCAACCCTTTACTGGAATAACACACCTCATTGCCTAAGTATGATCACAACAACAATATGTAGCTCATTGTTCTAATCACAACCCAAATCCTTGACCTTTTAGGAGTGATCCAGGCTATAGAGCTGCTGATTCTAGTAATTTCAGTTCCTTCACTGTTCTTGCCAGCAGCAGCTGGAAGCTTTCTTCCACTTGCCCCCCAGAACACTCTATGTAGGGAGACATTACTGCATTGAATTACACTCATGCTATGCTAGACAGGTTTTTTTGGAAAGCATTTATTGAGATTTTTTTTTCGCCTAACCTTGGATAAAGTATATGTCTGTGTCCTAAGAAAGTTATTCTAAGCGTCCATTATATCCAGGGAAGTCTAGTCAGTCGATTTGGATCCTACTGTCTAAAGATAGGTATTCAGGGCCATTTGAGATCCTTTAAGGTATCTGGGACATCTGCAGAGAGCTGGCAAATATAACACAGGATTAACAGGAAACTCATGCCCTTCGGTAGGGTTGGACAGAGGTCAGGCAGGTTGCCTGGAGCACCTCACATACACATACACCTCACATACACTCGGTCCTATGCTGAGGGAACTGAAACATGCCCATCAGTGCCTGGAGAGCTCTTCAGCTCATTGTAAAGAAGACACTTGCATTGGCTGAATAGTTTTGTAGTTCCAAACTGAACCATCTAGATCTTCATGGACCACAATGGGACCTTTGAAAACTGGACCCATTCAGAAACCTGCATTTAGTCATCTAACTTTATCTGTCCTCAATCTAGCACAAAGTTCAAGTAAAGTCTTCCTCAGAGAGAGGAGTAAGCAGATTGAAAAACAAATCTCACATTACATGGCAGCTGACTGTACTGCTAAAAGGGAAATTTGCAAGTCCTACCTCTTGGCACCATATCTTTGAGATGAATGTGTGGATGTTTGCCTGCATCAAACAGGCAACCTGATGCAATAAGTAAACAGGATGGGACAGGAGCATATCACAGAGCAGGATATGTTCTGAAGGAGGCACTATCCATTTCAGTGTTGGTCTCAGATTGGGTTAAACTAACTTAAAATGCATCCCTGAGCCACAGCTTCCTGTAGGCAACCAGCAAACACAGACTGAGCACTGCCTAAGAAATCAAGGACCCTCTGTTCACCCACAGGCTCTCAGTCCCAGCTGGTGCTTTGTCCCCTTCCTGGTGCTGGCACAAGTAGTTGTATGGCCGTTTAAGGAACCCCTCTAGGGAACTGATCTCTAGTAGAACTAAATGAGGAAAAAAACAGTTTAATTTTAATCTGGGTGTTTTCCCTGACCCAGAGTTCATGGCACAGCAGTAACAGTGCTTGTGCCAGTGTAGGGGTGGCATCAGCACTGTGACAAATACCGGGGTGGAGAAAGAGTGGGACAGCTGTGCTTGGCAGCACTTCTGTCTCTTGATGCTGAAAGAAAGCCCTCATGCTGGCATTCCTTGCTGGTATAAATCAGTGTGTTAGAATGTAAATCTGGCCCTTAAGCTGAAAAGCTAGTTTTCTATGTTATTTCCACTAAGAAACAACTTCATGCCTGTGTCTGATACCTAATGTAGAGCGAAACCAAGGAACACACACTTTGATGGTGACACAAATCACATCACTTTTAACAATATGAAAACAATTCCTGATACAAGCCAGGAGTTGTTGTGGCAACCATTTAAAGAGGTCATAAATATTCTTGCCTTACAATGCTTCTCAAGAAAAGCAAAAGTCTACAGATACCCAGGCTTTCTGTTACAGTCCATTTTTGTCAGACCCACAGGCCAGGACATTAACGTGACTGAAGGACAGAGCTTACTGAAATATTGCAACTTTTGATCATTTTTGAGGTGCTACCTTGCATCTCATTGCCCACCAGCCACCCCCTTTAAAGATAAGCAGTCACTCCACAAAATGAAGATTTGAAGTCTTGATGGGAAAAGTTACATAAAAAATCTAACCCTCTATAAAAATTAATTCCCTTAAACTCACGCTTTACATACACACTGACAGATGCCTACCTAAAACACACCCAAACATGTAGCTTATAAAGCACCCATAAGAATTAATTCTAAAATTAACGTATAACTTAAAAAAGAAACTAAATGGACAGAAGCCTGGTTTGTTCAATTCCACTTGTACCAACATGTTAAATACAAAAATATTAGGAAAAAATTAAAATAAATCTATATCAATTAATTAACAATTAATATTAGATAAACATATAAAAATACTAAAGTATTAGGAAATTAAAAATACATTTTTCAAATACTGTTTTTACAGACTTCCTTATCTTGAGAAATGTGTTAAGGGAGTAACTTCTGAATGTATCTGCAATTGTATCCTATTTACTAAACCATTCAACACCTTGAGTGCTGGGTTTCATCTGGGCAGGGCCAGCGGTTGATCCTGCTTTTCCCCCCACTGGCCCACCAGGGTGGCAGGCCTGGGGGGGGCCCCGGAGCCAGCGCACAGCATGGCCGCCACTTCTCCCCTCCGCCCACTTCCGGGATCGCAGGCGTGCGGCGTTCGTGTCACCTTCTTCCCTCCCTGTCCGGGCATGTGTGGGCAGCCCGGGTGCGGGGCTGCCCTGTGTGCAGCGAGGGGGTGGTGCTTGCCAGAAAGGGCAGCCGAGGGACTGGCCAGTGCTGCTGTCAGTCATTCCAATCCTCCGCAGCCATTGACTCTGTCCCGACTGCCTTCCCCTCACTTCCCTGGTATAACAACCGGCTCCAGCCAGTCTCGGGTCATCTTTTATCTGCTCCCTGTCTGCAACTCCAGTAATAAAATCATCTGGACTCAAGTGGAAAAGAACCCTTCCTCGTCTCTTCACTTCTACTGCCTCAATTAAACCGCGTGCATGAATTTTGCAAACATCAGTACGGAAGAACTAAGGCAGCTGCGAGCCCCCCGAGGGGACTGGGTGAGGCTTGAATCGCTTCTCTCAGGTCATGCGACTTGCTGCCGAAGGCTTCCAGTTACTCACGCTTTTTACCCATGGCACTTGAGCTTTCTAAAGAATAAAGGATGAAGAATACAGGTCTCATTTGAAAACAAAAATGTGTTTAGTATTTTCTTCTTTCTGCAATGCTTCAGTTGAGTGCCCCTTCCATATATATTACAGAATATACATGAAAACTGGAGAGGGACTTTTTACAAGGGCATGTAGTGATGGTCAAGGGAGAATAGCTTTAAACAATAAAACAGTACATTTAGATTAGACATCAGGAAGAAATTCTTTACTGTGAGGGTGATGAGACACTGGCACAGGTTGCTCAGAGAAGCTGTGGATACCCCATACCTGGCAGTGTTCAAGGCCAGGTTGGATGGAGCTCTGGGCAACCTGGTCCAATGGAAGGTGTCCCTGCCCATGGTAGGGGGGTTGCAACTCAGTGATCTTTAAGGTCCCTTACAACACAAACCATTCTACAAGTCTAAGATTGTATCATACTAGCCCTGCAAACACACAAGTGACTTTTTTCAGTGTAGTATTCTTATCATATTAAAGTATTCATACAAATAAGTTACGTGAATGATTGACCCAGAAACAGATATTTGCTGGAAAATTCTTTTTTCAGTATTTACTTACATATTAGAGAATAAACAGATCTACCTGTCTGTGACAGACACCAGGGCAAATACATGGAAGAAAATGCACTGAGAGTAAGATCAATCTGAACAATGTGTTCTTTAGTTTTCTTTTTTCTTCTTGATTGTGTTACAGAATATAACTAAGACAGACGCAAAATAAATTTCACATTAACCTCTGGCACCAATTAAACTCTCTCATAATTTCATGTTTGTTCAAGTTAGCTTTAAATGCAGTGATGTTTTAACAGTAACTGGCAGTGCATGCAAGAGAATCACCATATTGTTTAGCACAAAGATCATGGAGAGTATGGAAAGAATCTCATATCTGATTCATTTTCACTGTTTGTTAGATTAAGCTGAGCCTACAACAAAGCAAGGCTTGCTTCCTGCTTACACAGTAACATTAGGAGCATGTAAGAATCCATCTTTAAAACATGTACAATCCATACACAAAAGGAGATGGCAATCATTCCAGACACATAGAAAATAGATTCATGAATGCAAAAAAAACAGAAATAAAATCTGAAGGATAAGGGCACCTACCTCGCATTTTGGTTCCTCATTATAAGAAACATAATGACCAACATCAAGACCAATTGGCTTTACTACATTTTTATCTCACTGGCTGTTCTAGTTGAAAAAACTTTATTGGGTATTTATCAGTTTCTCTATTTGCTAATTATAGATAAATTATATAAAACCTGCAGAGTAGCTTCAAGCACCATTTTTTGCTTTTGCTTTATTTCATATATAATAAAAGAAACTATTTTGTATTTTTAAATATAAGAAACCCTGTGAAAAGTTTTCTGGTTTATATTGAAAAAATCTAAATATTAAACACAAAATACAACTAGTTAAGAAGGCCAACCACTCCAAAAAAGTCTTCTTCTTGTTGCCTTTCTATTTAAAATGGGGAATTTTCTAGTTTTGCTTGGCAAACATCGGAACACATACGACCTTGTCTCATACAGCAGCATTGTGGTGGGAGCACAACTATAGGAATCTCAGATGTCCCCCGAACATGGATGGAGGGGAGAATGAAAAAACCTTACTTCCAGAAGCCCAAGTGCTGTAGTCTCATGTAATTAACCTCATATCTATCAAGTGCGTAGGATCTCAATATAAAACTGTATACAAAACACAGCTTTCAAATTATGCATTGATAAGATGAGTGTTAACTTCCAGGTACAAAGAAATTGTGAGAGCTTTTTCATAGAATGGTTTGGGTTGGGTTGGAAGGGACCATAAAAATCATCTAGTTTCAACCCTGCTGCCATGGGCAGGGATGCCACTCACTAGAGTATAGAGCCAGACATTCAAACTTCACAGTTTCCCACCAACCTTTTTTTTTTTTTTCATGGAAGCATAATACCATTAAAAAACAAAACAAAACAAAACAAAACAAAACAAACAGTTTACTTTTCCAGTAAGTAGAATTTTAAGTATAAGGTCAGCCAGTCCCTAGGTTTTTGGTCTTTGTACTTGTACCAAGAATAAATTCAACAGAAATAGATTGGTTATTCCTGCAGTAGAGTTTGGAAACACATATAAGGAATTTTGGTTTTCATAAGAAAATAAATTTCCTGTCTTTATTTCAGTCTTTCCAGCTACTGTTCTAAATACTTAGAGGATGAAAAACATTTTCTGAACCTATGGGGAGCAAAGTATTAACAACAACTTTATACTCCCAAATATTGGTAGCATGTGTTCTTTAGAAAAATGAGGGTAGAAACATTAACTGTGGCACTAATAATTCAGTCAAGTAAGGACAAGTAAAACAGCTCTAATATTTTTTTTTTTACCCATTAACTAACTGAAGATGTAAAAATATTGTAGGTGATATGTCAGTTATGGGATAAATGGAACAGTGAGGTGGGCAGCTAGCCCACACTTTTGTGTCTTCACACTTTGGACAGACATTTCCCTCTAGTAACATCTCCACAGCCATTAGATACCAACAGAGAACAAAAGAATTTTTTTTTTCTGCAGACATTGTCACCTCTTAAGCGGACTCTGCCTCAACACAATTCAATAGACTTATCTCAAAGCTGCAATCAGCTAATAGAAATTAAAAGTTTTGTAGCTAAAATAATCTTGAGTATACTTTCAAATTAAATGGAGATTAGCTCAAATAAAACTGAGATTAGCATGGTGCTAATAACACCAGAGTTGTGGGTTCAATCCCTGTATGGGCCATGGACTGAAGAGTTGAACTTGATGATCCTTCCTTGTTGGTCCCTTCCAACTTAGAATATTCTGTGAATCTGTGAAATCTGGTTTATGTTCCTGGATGTCTGCTTTTTAAGAATAGATTACATGTGCAAAATAGCTAGCCTTGCATGATCAATGAGTAGAAGGAAATCTCATGTCTTCTTTTGAATTTTATGGATATCAACCTCTAAAGACAACATCAGTGAAGCCTGAAAATTTGTCCCTTTGCAATGATAAAAGAAAGTTGACCTTATAACTGTGAAACCATAAATGGGAATCGTCTTACCTAATTCAGAGTTTAAAAAATCTCTACACTAACCAGGTTCCCTTTGGTGGCAGGTATATCTAGTATGTGATACAACATACTGGTCTTAAACCTTCCTCTTAGTCGGGTGATGATTTATCATGCTGAAGGAATGGAAGAAGGAAAACTTCTGAGCAAACAGATGGCAGGAAGCATTGTTTGTAGACAACATTGTGTGAGAAGTGGCATCTCTAAAGAAAGTGTAAGGAATCACATATTGCATTGAACATTGGAGAGCAAGAGCTTTAGCCATAGAGCTGTATTGTGCCTGTAAGCTTTAAATCAGGTTTTCTGGTAGGCCAGCACTGGAACTAAACTTCATCATGTTCAAGATACTAGCTTTGAAAAACGAATATGCACTTGGCCTACTTCTGATTTTGATGATGGTAACTTAGGCTTAATTTTGGTTATAATTATGCATCAAGAATAGATTTCTTCAGAAACAACTTGGATTGTTTTATGTTTGAAGGGAAAAAGAACAATTATGTCACTGGTACAGGCTTAGCTTTTATAATCAATTACATAAAAAAAAGGTTATACTTGTTTTTATCACTTCTGTCATGGTCACAGCGATGCAACATATCTTTAACCTATGTCCTTCAGTCAACAGAGAATGCTAAAAGATAACCAAACACTCCCATTCATCTGACCAACAGAGACTTTTAGGGGTGTGTCCAGTCTTTCTGTTAAACAGTTTTTGATGACTTCACATTGAACTTTGACTTAGGTTTAAACCAAAAAAAACATTCTTTCAAGGGGCTCATTATTCTGGGCTGAGCATATTTAAAATACTGCTTAAAGCTCCAGTTCAACTGGCTAGTCAATTCTCCTCAGGCATAATTAGATGTTTTTTCTCCTGCAGGTAAAGCCTGTCTGTGCAGGAAACACAGCTTGCTTGGGAGCTGGTCTGAGTTTGTGAAATGAACTCCCCCGGGAATAAAGAAACAGCAGATCTTCTAATTTGAGTCAGAGCATACACCTTTGATTTCTCTTTAACAAACATATAATAATGTAACAAATACATTAAAAAAAAAAAAGTGTTAGGTTACACTGCACACACAAATCTGCCCCAAGGAAAGGATGAAAGAAAGAACATTTTGTGACAGATGCTAATCGTGTTTGCTCATGTACTCCTGAAAGTTGTTTGGATACTATAGGAAGGGGGCGGGGGAAGTGCAGTAAGAACCAACACAGAAGAAAAGAGAATAGCCACATCATCAGTCATGTCCTGACGTGTTCTGTGGGGCTGCTACCCTGTCCCAGTGCAATGCTCTGCTTTATCAGGAACACATTCTCTCTGCTCATCTCCACAAGCTCACATCTTAAATGAAGCTGACAGTTTATCCATCAAGCCAGATTCCTAAATCTCATTATAAAAAATTCCATAAATGTTAACCATGATTCTCAACAAACAAAAAATTGGAATGTAAAGTAATAATGATGGTACAGAGGACTATCAACAAATTCAGTCTCTAACATGAAGTTCCACAAATTTCTGCATGTGCTATTAGGCAAATATGGTTTTCAAGCTCTGTTTGCCAGTCCCCAATACATTTGTAAAGTTTTTCAGTTTATCCATTCTTATTTTAAGACAGCTGAATACCATATTGGACATCTGTTCATATTCTCTTGATGGGTTTTCAAAACCATATAATTTGTAAAACTTTCAGATATCCATTTCTGTTTAATAGTATATTATTAATCCTCTGCCAGTGAACTGCTCCAAAAATGTAGTCTCCATTCTCCACTGTAACTTGCCTTTTGCTGACAGTTGCATGATTTTCCATGAGCAACATCTGTGTACTCCTTATCCAGCTGCAGGCATAAAATAGGGGAAGGAAAGAGACCAGTTGACTTTATTTGATTGATAAGTGAAACGAAAGACAGCATGGTCACAAAGCAGTTTTACAAATTGAACAAACTTACAATAAAACTTTATGCTGGATGCTTTATTGTGTCACATATGCTTTCATTTAACAAAGCGTCTGTCAGGATTGACCTTGTAATCTTACCACATTTCTCAAAGTGACAGTTTCAGTAGCAATAACCTGCACTTTAAAGAAATTTGTTGGTGTTATTTGTACATTTAGGATTAAAGTCTTTACCAAACAGTCAACTCAGGAATGGAAATAAATGTGAACTTTGTAAAACTTCAAAATGTCAAAGTTGGTCTCTAGTAATAAAAATGAAGTCCCTGCAAAAAGTAGCAGAGAGACTATGACACAAAACATTTCATTTTATACAAGAATTACCATCAGTAGGTTATTCTCACACAGCCTGAAACATCTGGAAGAAAGAGCACCATGAAAGCAATTTATGGCAAGTAACCAGTAAGTTTGTTTTACTGCAGCATTTATACAATCTATACCCTCTTCTACTATAATGAGTTCCCCTTTGGAGTCGATACTTTCCTCCTTCCAGGATACTTTGCTTCCTGTTGCTTAGTTGTCCTTAGTGCAACACTAGTCTCAGCCTATTCTCAGATTGCCTCAGATAACAAAAGTAGTACACAAACAGTCATCACACTGCTGTGGACTGGATACCCTTAACGACCTTGTCCTCTTGTGAAGGGAATGACTGGCACTACAGAATAGAGGAATACAAAATTAAGATGGAGAGAAGGTGCTTCACACCTGCTTCTCTCCAGTACTGGCAAAGCTGGACAGACAAGCATTCATGCCAGAACACTCTCAGAGGGGCTTATCTCTTTTTCTGAGCCAGAATCTCCCTGGCAGCTCTCCATGGGCCCTGCTGCTTTCCATGGGACTGGTCATGGGCAAATTGCAGTAAGCAAAATGCTGCACACTCCAATGAAAACTGAACTTAGATGCTATAGGCAGATCATTAATTACTACAGACAGGTGCAAATTCCACAGCAGATGCAGCTACGTGTCTAGAGTCTAAAGGGATTCTTAAATTCAAGTAAACTGTCATGAGAATCAGTACAATTCTGTTTTACAAGGCTATGATGCAAAATGCAAAGCATTTAATGTTGCATCTGCATTTCTGGTTTCAGGGCACTAAAGTCACACTCCAGTACACATGTATTTATTGGACAGGGGCAGCTGGGAATCCTAAGAGATGAGAAAATGGCAAGCCAGAGATTTTGGTGTCCAGTTAGTCCTGGATAGGGGCAATACTGTAAAACACTGGAGTGAGTGATCATATGAAGATTAGTTATATCAGTGCAGCTGTTTGTTATATTTAGTTATAGGCTGCAGCCAGACATTCATTAAATAAATGAACTAGATGGTATAGTTGATATACCTTGCCTACTTGTTTCTGCTCCTTTGCTAGAGGCTGCCATTCCTCTAGCAATGTAAATGAACAGATCTTTTGAGCCTCTCTCATCTACCCCAGCACAAATTAACCAGCTTAAATTAAAGCCTCTTTGTCAACAAGTTAAGGTAATTCAGGTAGCATTATGCTGAACCAGAGAAAGACAGAGTTCTGTTGTCTCTTCTGTGAGGATGCAGCCTTTAGCAGAGGTTTACTACTGAACAGCTGAAGGACAAGGACATCTTAAACCACCACAGCTGCTTCTGAGATGATTGTCTGAGAGGGCATCAGTATTAACTTACTGAGATGCATACACAGGGCAGGTCATACATATGCTAACTGCTACAGCATGCTTACAGATTTCAGAAGAAAAAGAATGCCGTAGTCATGTGAGTTAGATGCCAAAGCACTGACAACTAGTGCAATTTAAGATGGTTATGGAAACCAGACATCAGTGCAGGCTGGCTTTGGGACCTATGGAAAACCTGCATTATTGTGAAGGAACAGCTAGAGGCCAGAAGGCTACCTCTTGGTTCTACTCTACTTGGATTATTGCAAGACACATATATTTAGGCAATTAATTCTCAAAACAATTTGCTTGATTAGAAGGACTGGGAATTCATTTTTAAAATTAAAATTCAGGAAAGGATTTTTAAAAAATCCTTCATTTTCTCTCATAAGAGCAATGGTAAATTTCCTATTACTGTTCAGTAAGGACAGAATAAGGTTAACAGTGGACACTTTTTCAGACCATACCCTTTCACTCTGGAATAGAGTATACAGGCAAGATTCTGCAGCTGTAGGTGTAAATATATCTACAGTCTTATCTCTAAGACACCACTGAGTCCTTATGTTACTGAGTCTACTGTCATTGCTAATTTCTAATACCCACAGACATCATTGTTACCTTCCTCTGTTGAAAAGAGTCTTTTAAACGTCTTACATACCACCGTCAGAGCTCAAGGAGAACAAGTTTGTTGCAAAGGTGCCTCAGCAAGTGGCACTTCCTCTGTAAATTACTTACGCTTTGAACCACTTTGTTAGCCAACATTTGTTAGCTGGCATTTGCTGCCAGCCAGAAAATGCACACTCAAGTGCTGCAATGAGGTTTCTGCCAGTCACGAGCTGGCAAGTGTGTGCAGGATTAGGGAAGGGTGCTGCACAACTCCTGCACAAAGAGGCTCAGTCTTGTGATGACATCTACTGGCTAACCACAAAGGCACTAACCCACCTGTAGGGAAGCTCATTCCAGCATTTTCCATTCCTGAACATTTTAAGTACATGATCTAACCTCAGAAAGGGGAGATGAAAACTGAAAGGAAAAAAAGTGCCCATCAAGAAACTCTCTCTCTGATGTTGATGCCTATTCTATGTTTCTTGCCTTCTCCCACATAAGAGAAATGCAAAACAGACACATGATGATCTGTATTTGGAATGTTTCCCCTTACTGCAGCAGTTTTCCAGTTTTGCTTTTTTTCAGTCCTACCTTTTTCTCTTCTGTAAGCATGAACTTTCTGAAGTGTCTGTAGTTTGCCCCTTTTTGAGGGGCAAAAAGGACTGTCGTGGTTCAACCCCAGCCCTCAGCCAAGCCCCACGCAGCTGCTCATTCACTCCCCCAACACCAGGATCGGGGAGAGAACTGGAAGGGTAAAAGCAAGAGAACCACGGGTTGAGATAAAGACACTTTAATAGGGAAAGCAAAAGCCATTCACACAAGCAAAGGAAAAAAATGAATAAATTCACTGCTCTACATGGGCAGGCAGGTGTTCAGCCATCTCCAGGAGATGAGGACCCCATCATCTACAATGGTGTCTTGGGAAGACAAATGTTATAATTCCAAATTTCTCACCCTTCCTCCTACTTCCCCCACTTCATATACTAAGCATGATGTGATATGGTCTGGAATATCCCATCCCTTTGGTCAGTTTGGGTCACCTGTCCTTGCTGTGTCTCCTCCCAACCCCCTACTTCCTCACCAGTGTGGCAGTAGGAAAAGCAGAAGAGGCCTTGGCTCTGTGTAAGCCCTGCTCAGCAATAACAAAAGCATGTCTATATTATCAACAGTGTGTTCAGCACAAAGCCAAAGCAGCCCCATACCAGCCACAGTGAAGAAAACTAACTCTACCCTAGCCAAAACTAGCACACGAATCAAGGTATACAAAGTGTAAAATTTAAATTACATAAAAGAAAAAAGCAAAGATTTTTCAAATGCTCTCATTTCTACTTATCTTGAAGTTTATTAACCTCAGAAGGGCAGTAGAAGAATGTCAAAGGATCAATCAAACTTCCCTTTTAAAACACACATATTTATCCTTCCAAAAAGCCATTCCTTACAGTTGTAAGATTGTTTTCTCCTTTGACATAGCATTCACATTATAATTGCATTCACCCCATTCAAGTCAGCCCCATTGGGCTAAGTGAAAAGGGACAAAACTGACGGCACTCCAGAATGACTTTCCTGGACAAAGACATTGCGCAAATAGCTGATGAGCCACACTAAATGGAACTAGAATGGATTCCCTTGCTGAGGCAGCCAGCTCAAGGTAAAAGCATTAACCTGACAGATTTAGCAGATTTTGTACATAGGCATGACTTCAACTAAAGATAACTCTAAAGCCCTAACTTGCAGAAAAAGTATTTAAGTAATTTAACTAAAGAGCAGTTTGCTATTAGCAGTCTGGTATACCTGTAGACAATAAAGTTCAGAAAATTAAATCTCACACACACACATTTTCATTCATTGAAAGTCCTTTAACGTTTTTTGATTACAACATAAACACTAAGATTAAAAATTCAGCCCACAAACTAAACAATATTCCTGCTTTTCAACAATGACCTTTTAAAAGCTTAAAGTAGAAGATATCCCTGGGTAACATGAAAGGTATTTCAAACTATGTCACATGAACAGGAGCATTGCCAGAAGCCAGCTATTACTCTGGAAGCACCCTTCAGTGGTCATTCAGTCAGTTTGTGTAGTTTCTTTTTTCTTTTCTTCCCCCTAGGTAGGACCAATTATTGGACACAGATCTGAGAGCACATGGGCAGCTCTCTCTGAGTTCAGGAAACAACTACTTAATGTATCCCGCTTTCAACTCTGCTAATGAATGGGTAACTCCTAGGTTAAAAATTATCTTTCAAGGTTTATGTACTTTATGCTAGAAAGGGCAGGGGAAAAAAAAGAGCAAATTGAACCTTCTGCTTATTGTATGTTTAACCTACATACAATAGTGTGTGTGTGAAATTAAATGGCAGTAATCACAAAATATCTGTCAGTTTACTAAAAAATATTTTTGATGAGTATGCTAATGCCATCACTTAGGGGGAAAAAAAAAGTGTTAATGTAGCTCCTAAGAGGATTTAAGCACAACTTTTTAAAAAAAGCCAAAAGTTTTCATGCAATTTCTGTTTCAGTACTTTACAAGATTTATTCCACATTTTTTCTCTGCAAAATAAAAAAGGTAGCAATGCTCAGTTTTTTAAAAATCAGGTGATTATTTCCTTCATTTTACACAGTTGCCTAAAAATCAGCCCCAAATATAGTAAACATCCCATACTTGATTCTGAACACCGCACAGTGCTTTAACCTAAAGTTCCATTTTCTAGTGGCCACAGATAAACATACCAAGCAAAATAAAATATGGGGAGAAGCAATAAAAAAGTGTATTGTTAATATGCCATGTCTGGTGCAAAACCAATACAACATCTTATATTGCAACCTCAGTAGGCTGTTAGGAGCTTTCTAGCTATTTAGAGAGGGGTCGGTTAATTGTGAGCACAGAATTGTCAACTGAGCAGAAAATGAATACAGATACATCCTGTTCCACGATGCCCATGGCTGGCCTGTACCTTGAACACCTGCAGAACATACACTGGCTCTTTTTCTGCCTCAAAACATCCATGTCCCAGAATTCAGCTTATTTTGTCAAACACAGAGAGAAGCTGTTATGTTACACAGCCACAAGGATTACAACGTACAAGTGAGCCATGATCAACAGTCCTGCTAAAATGTATGTTCTCAAGCAACAGCTTAGTGTCACAGCCCAGCTTTTATCGTAGGGCTTAGCTTGTCCCATCAAGTGACGTGACACAGCCATTTGCAAACAGTGTGTTAGGCTGTGAGCAGGCACCTTCAGCACTTCACATACCTCAGAGCTTTGCAGATACTAACCCTCTGCCAGTTCCCCAAACCACTCCTGGATTCCAAATAAAATGAGAATTCCTTTGCGAGGCCTGCCAATAATAAACAGCACAAACGTGTTCATCACAGCCCTTGAGAGTTCCACTAAACACATCAAACACGTATTTCTGACTCATTTCCTTGGGGCAGTCCTGTGCAGGAGTACAAAGGTGAGGTTTCCCTGGCTCTTTACCATGTGTGCTCCAGTTAGCCGCTGATTCCCTATGCACTGCTCACCCCATTTAGGTCATCTTCTCTGAACACTTCTGTAGCTTATCTCTCTGTAGTGAACACTGCTGTTTCTCTTGCTGGCTGATAAATTAAAGCTTTCCAACCTCAGCCCATCAAAACAGATCTCATCTGTTTTTGTTTCTATAGCCCATATCCATATTTGCAACTCCATGAGTTTTATGTATACAAATTTTTAATACAATTCAATGACACTAAACATATAGTACAGCAGTCTAGTCAGAAGGTAAGGCATTACATAATAAGAAGCTTGAGGGATATCATGCTAAATTTTATAATCATTACTTTTGTTGGGGTTTTTTCATCATTGGATTACATTGGATTGAATAATTTTCTTGTACTTAGCATGTACAAGAAAATCTCAAAAGACTAACCTTTTATCTGTGCAATATGGTTTACATCATGCTATCATGACACACTTGTTATGTAGTTATTAGCTACATTTTAAAACCCAAGATTCTATTTTCGGATACGTCAGGATGTTCTAGGATATGTATTTTAAGGTTGAGAACAAAGGCAGAAATCTGCAGTATAGACATGACACTTCAGTTCCTTCAAGGTGTGTCTTTAGTCAACAGAGAGAAAAGGAAGGATTCATCTCATCTCAAAACACATATCTAAACTAAATTTAAATTAGATTAAATAAATCCCCTCCTTGAAAGGCAGTTTAAAGATGTTGCAGCCTAAACTAAGGACAATGAAAAGAAGATGGAAGATTTTTTTCCTATCAATGGGAACTGCAACAGATGGACTAAGGGTTATACCAAAGATTACCAGCCAGGTGAAACATGACTGAAAAACTATATAGAGATTTCAATCTTAGCCTGATCTGCTGCCTTTCTCCAACCCCCTATTCTCTCCTCAAGCATGGTAGATAAAGATCTTCTGAAGTGAAGACTATGTTTAGAAAAAAATACTTGTGTATGTGTCTCTGTGACCACACTGAAGGGACTCACTTTGAGTTATTTTTATTTCAATTATTTAAAGTATGGTCAGTTTTCTGTTAAAATGAAAAAGGCATTTTAATCAGGCCACTGAAAAAATCCTATTACACAAAGGACACATGTAACTGTATACACGCTTGTGACAAAAGACCAGTCTGCTGACATTTCTCTCACCACAAGAAAAATGAGAGAGTATAAAGTTTTAAGACTTAGGATTGGGTAAAACCAACATTGTATTCTTTCTCGTAAATTTTGAAGTGCAGTTCCAGTAATAGAGAATTACACTTAACTCTGTATTATTCTGGGTTAAGGTTAAGGAGCCTGGGAAAACCCAGAAAATGGAAAAAACAATAACAAGGGAATTATGAGATATGCTGGGGAGGACGATGTGCAGATAGACAAGCAACTCTGTAGGGCATCAGGTCAGGTTTAGTCCAGGGTGGAAGCAATTAGTTGAGCCCACAAATAACTGTGAGTTTGCTTATATAATTAATCCTGAATTCCTCTCTGGAGTTCTTCTTTTCCAAACAAAATTTTTAAAAGCATCTGAGGAGCCACTACCTTTTGGTGAAACTTCACTTTTTTCTCCAGTACTAAGGGATTAGTAAACAGCACCAAGATCTCCAGTTATACAGAAAGGTGAGTTCATGAGCCTTGGCAGTGACAAGCCCAGCAGATTTCACTGCTTCAGTTGCAGAACTCAAGAATCATGAAGACAATAAAATAATTTAATCTTTCTAGGATGATGGAGAATGCTACCTGTCTTGCAAGGGGTTGCACTCTTCCCAGACTTTGTGTCTACTTTCACATTTTGTTTCACATTTAACTTTCCCACTGTTTGATTCAATATTTTTTTTCCTCGAGTTGTTCTCTATATGAGGACATGAGATGAGAAAGGAAACAAGAAGATTTTATTCTATATTTTCATTAATGATCATAATTTCTTCTAACCCCATAAAACCAAAAGCACCTAAGTGGCCAAGTGTTTAATAGCATCACAAACCTCCATTGCAGCAGCTTTTCTTCCTCCTGCCATGCAGGGATGTGAAAGCACAAAGCATTCCTTATTTTGGTTGCTTGCTCGGAAGCTGCCTATGTGATGACAACAGTACTTTCCTAACCCTCTGTAATGGCCATAGAAAATAGTATGCATTTGCATAACAAAAGCTCTAGGACTCATGCTCAGTGCCTGCAGCATACACCAAAGAACATGGCAGCCAAAAGAAAAAATACCTCCCAAACTTTCAACTCCATACAGAACATCTCTTTCAGTTGATGATAATTTGATCAGCAACAGCCACAGCTCTTGGCAGCCTAATGCAAACTAGCATTTATGGCAGATTCTTGAAAGGTTTCAGTGAGATCTACTTCCGTATGTACAAATTCTAATTATCATACTTCATTTGTTCCAGGGATTCCTAAAATTGAAATCACTTGGTAGAACACAAATAAAAGGATAGTCTGGGGCAACTGCTCTGGTTAAGTAGTCATCCATCTGATTAAATACAAAGCTTTAATCTCTTCAGAAAGAGGCATGTGACTGAACAAGAACAGTCAAGAACAGATGCAGTGTGAGATTGCTCAGAATGAGACTGGCCAGAATACTAATATTGCAATTTGCATTAGAAGCTCAGGTCTCCATGTAGAGAACTTGCTGCCATTGCTTCACACAGTATTTGTCTCCAGTTTGCCACATCTGCACCCAAACTATGTGATCATCTTGCTAAAACTTATCCCATCTTCTGAAGCTCCTGTATAACTGAATTTCTAGGTATTTTTGGCTAAAGCTGTCACTGGAGTGCATTTGATACTGGTATAGATGGAATGGACACACAGTTGATAGAATCCGCACTCCTGTGTAAGCCAAGAACACCACTTCAACACCAGTGTGTCCAGAGACTCTCACAACTTTGGAAAAAATACCATCCCAGAGCATCTCAGTTCAGTGAGGCCGTAAGAACCCATTCTTGTGCTTCAGAAAAGCCATCTGCAAGCTCAGCACTGGCAGCCTTGGTATGGACAGCTACATGTTGTGAATTGATTCCAGCTCTGCAACCTGAACACTCACAAGCAGACCGGAATCACTTGCAGGACAAGATCTGCTCTAGGACCCAGGTCACAGTGCAGTGGGAACACACCTCTCAGGGAGTTCTAATGGCCAGTCTGCACTCAGGTAAAACTTCCAATCAACTTCATGGAAACCCCACTAGTTTCATTTAATAAAGGACTTGATTATACACTAAACACGCACATAATCCTAGATTCTTGTAATATGTCTTACAAGGTGTGACATATTTCTGATGATGAAAGTAGAAGACAAAGAATATTCTCAGTCACATGTTAGCTAGATCTGCTTTAATGATCCCACAGAAAGACCTTTTTCCTTTTAAAGTAAAACTGCCAAGAACACATTTCTGCCTGGGATGAAAGGTCTCTCGTGAAAACACATAAGGAGAAACAAAAGACATAAAAAGTAACCAAATCATTTAGAGTGATATTTCAGCCTGATATTCCAAACTAAGATCCTATATTTACAGAAAAGAAAATGCCCAGTTTAGCATACATTGTAAGTTATGGAAGCCATATGTGTATGTGTAACTTAGAGCTCCAGCTGGCAAAGAAAGGGCAGCACAAAAAGACAAATTACATAGAAATCCCATTTTGATTACTCTAATACTGTAGGCTTCATAAATCCTTACTTTTTTTTTCTTCAGTGCCATTGAAAGCATTGCAATTTCATATTACATAAGGGATTTTTTTTCTATTACTTAAATTAGTTTGGTAACAAATTAAAACCTCTTTTTTTTTTCTAAGTGGTTTCTGGATGTATAGCACTTTCAGTCTCTCTTTATTTTTCTATTAGTATCCTTCCCTGCCTTTGTTCTTTCTGTACAACTGTTCAAATCTGAAAGTTAAGCTTTTTCTCATGTAGTTGCATCTACACCAACACATCTTTCCATTTTTCTTGAAATCACTGGTTCAGTTTTCTTATTTTATGCTGCATGTTACTCCCTATTTTACTCCCCCATTGTATTGACAATTCTACTTGGCAAGTCCAAACTTCAACTCCCTCTCAACAAAGCATTCCATGATTGTGTTCACATTAGCATATGAGATATAAATACAATGTCACATATCCTTCATTTGATATGACAGAGACAGGTAATACAAATATTTCTGTAATAAAAAGAATTGCTAGCACTGTAATTCTCATTATACCGTTCTTTAAAGCAATATTTAAAGTGTAAAAGTCTGACTGCATCTATGTCAAGCCCAGAGACCAAAGAAGGCTGACTTGAAAACAATCCCTTCATGGGTGAACTTGAACTTATTTTACATTGCTAAAACTAAATATTTTTAAATCCAATTTAAAAAATGAATTTTTCTGTCTATGTTTATTAGAAGACAGCATTGCTTTCCATAACATGTTATTCCTATCCTGTATTTACCAACATGCAAATGTCCATAACTGCAAGAGACAATACAGAAACAGTACAATTATAGATGGTAGTGGATTCAATGATAACTAGACTGTCAACGTGACATTTTAAATATGTGTGCAGTCAGGATAGGTTTCTAGGCAGTTTTTACTAACTTGGATACGCCAGACAAACCAATATATACTTCAAATGAGTGGTGAATAAAAGCTATTAATGAATTGCATGATAGTATACTTTCTGGTGCAAATCTTGATCTTGTGACCATATCTGACAGGAAAGCTCTGGCAAATTTTGCCATAGCATCTCTAAGACATTACCCTTCACAGCTGTTCACCACTCTGACATTACTAGCAGACTTTAGCAGTGTTAGTGAAGCAGAGTGTGTGTCCCTGCCCTAAAACACACATAATTCAGCATCTTAATCTTGCACTGCTACAGTGCTGGACTAACTCTGGAGCTACTAACACATGCATACCACTCTGCTGACTCTGTAAAAAGGCAGCTACCTCTGGCAAAAGAGGATTTAGTAACATATTAAACCACCACACCTGTTTCCTCAGTAAATGACAGTCAGAACTTGTTTTTTCAAATGTGGTCATTACTACAGCAATCCTCCCACTATCTTCAAGAAGACCTTAAGGACAAAAACTTGTGGCAAACAGCGTCAACAAGCTTAGATACATTTGTTTAAAGGCAAAATGTTAGCTTTTTAACCAGAAAAGAGGATATGATCAGATCCCTTATAGAGGTTCTTTTGCCTTGCTAATGTCCCAGTCAGTACACTGGAGCAGAATGCTCCCATGCTATGGAGGAACAGCAGTTTTCACATCAAACCCTACCCTCAGCACAGAGGAAGTGAGGGTAGCTCTAACCCTCAACAGTTCCCAGTTTTTGGTACCATACACTGGCACCGTGCATCCAAATAAGAAATTGCAGCACATAGAAATACAAGGCACCACCTAGCTTTAAATCAGTTAGTTAAAAAACTTATGTAGCAGTGGCAATGTAGAACTCAGCACAAACAACTGCTCCTAGGGCTGCAGACTGCTTTTGCAGATTAAACTGAATCCCAGGCTGTTGTGGCTACACTGTTATTTGTACCTGGTCCAGATGGTCTTAGGGTTAACCTGCTGTGATTTGCACACAGCATCCATCAAGAATAGAGAATTTTGGTGTGCTTTGACAACTAGAATCATCATGAATATTCTAAATAGTTTTAGAAGTCAGTTTACCATATCACCTTCTCCAGAAGCACAAAGAGATTACATTTTATTTCTATGCAAAAACAACCTGGTTAACTCCAAACTGAGGTAATATTTTCAGATACTTTTTTCAATAAAATCATCTCTATTAAACCATAAAATACCTTATTATTACACGATATGGAAAATTTGGAACCCCTTAATGTTTGCATATGAAAATATAAAGTAGAGTGATTTGCTGTACAGTATGAGATTACGATAGATTAAAAAACATGCAACACCAAGCACAAACACAAAAAGGAAACTTGGCATGCACGTGCATGCACTGTCTCTAAACACAGACATCTTCAGAAAGAAATCTCTGGAGGCAACGTTTCCTTTGTTACGCAAAAGGATAGTAAAATGTCTAAGCTGGCATCTCTACAGACACTGCATGTCTGAACAAACATGCTGCAATTTCTTGTTTTATTATAGCAATATCTCTGGCTATTGTCTGGACCTGCCTCCCTAACTCCCCCCTGAAGTCCTCACAAGGAGAGAAAGGCGTCTTCAGTGTAAACTCAAGGCAGAAGCTGAGTACTCTCAGCTGATTTTTGAAGAAGCCCTACTTTCCTGGGCACAGGCCTGTACGCATGGGCTCCTGACTTCATCCCCAGCACCAGAAAGCCACTGACTCAGTACAAGGTGGCAGGTTACTTTGTCTTGACATGTACATCACCAATAATTACTTATCCAATGTTCCAAAGCAATGGAGAAAATGTATGAATTCTGGCAACCACATTACCTTTTCCCTTAAAATTAAGAGGATGCACTTCATGGGGTTTTTTGTGCTTGTTTACTTGTTTTCTTTTTTAAAAGAAACAAAACCAATGAACCTACTTTTGAAAAATCCTGTGACACTGTGGTTCTCCGTCAGCCTTTACTCAATACTGGATGATGAAGTTCAGTGGTTTAGGTATTACAGTGGTACTGCTGGGTTGACAGCTGGACTTAATGGCCTTAAAAGTCTATTCCAACACTGATGATTCAGTGATTCTATCAAACACTACAGTGTTTGCCTAATAACTTGATTCACTACTCCTCGTACGCTTTGCCATCTCAAAAGAAGATTGTTTTGATGATGTATTCGTTGCATGAGTGCCAGATTCAATTGTTAATCAAATATTCAATATAAAGGATGCTATTTATTATGGTGGAACACAAGATGTAGCCAGCTGGATCTTTCTACTGCACATGATTTATAGAGTTATAATCCCAATACATATAGGTGCATGACCCATAATTTCAATAATCTAACTGCACACCTCCTACAACATGCAAACCACCATCTTGTGTAATGCACTTAAAGTGCATTTGATCTAGTGATAATCAACTTGCAGCATGATGTTCCTTCCACAAGACCAATCAAGCTATATTTTCATCACTTGTTACCTCAGTTCCAAGCTAAATCTATCACCAACATTGATGCATCATTCTAATAAAATAGGAGAGTTTCCTTTATTGAACAGTTAAAATGATTTAAACATTTAATAAAAATATTAGAATATTATTAATTAGAAGACATAAAAATTTTTCTATTTTATAATGTTATACCTAACATTTTTTTACTTACGTACAGACTTTGATTTTTTTCTCCTAAATAGCACAGATATGTATACAATTCTGCCCCTTATTTTTTTATTATTTTCTTCTTTTTAATGTTTATATGATTGTTACAAAATATACAATCTCTTCCAGCATATTCACACGTCCAAGAAAGATTTGCCTAGGTTCTAAAGAAGGTGTCTTGTTAGAATGTCATTTTACAAACTCAATGGATTCATTTTATAAATTATCTTTGTTGTTAAACTGCTAGTTGGAAAAATATGTATTAAAACTTTTTAAACAGTAGCTAGAGAGCTGTTTGTTCATTTAACTATTAAATCTTCTTAACCTGAGGAGCCCAAGAATGTGGTTCTAAAACGGTCTTGCAGTGATTAATTATGGGATGCTGTAGATAGGGGGAATCCATGCTTTTGCATGTGGCTGCATCATCACTGCTGCTTGCACAGAGAGAACAGGTACAGCCAGCTGAAAAAGGGAGGTGAGACTTCCCCTTTGGTGGGGAGCACAGTTTTATGTTGCCTCAAGCAGCCTGAGAAGCCCCATCTGAACTGACTGGGAAGCAGCATGGCTGGACAACTGAGCTGAATCAATGCAACAGCTCAAGTCCTCAGCTGGGGAGACTCCTTTTCTATCTCACCTTCTCTGGTCTCCATGTTCCTACTAGATGTGTGGTCTCCCTACTGGTCATCCCTGCCTGCCTGGTAAACCAATTCAACACCCTACCACTCTCTTAGCCTAAAACCCCACTGGCTTTCTGCCAGAACAGTTAGTTGAATCAATCTAGCATGCTATGAACTGATGTAAGATGAGACAGAAAAGGACGAGGGAGGGAGAGGGGGATCTTGCTGCTTGGCAGCAGCAAGTCATCAAGTCAAATTTGACTGTATCATTAAACCATATTTGAAGGGAGGAACCCAACTGCACTTAACTCTGTAAGGAGATGATGGAGGGAATTAACTCCAGAGGACTACCTGGCCTGCATAAGACCTAAAATGTCCTACAGAGGGACCTACATTTCCTAAATAAAGGTCTGGAGGCATCACATTTAATGTTAAGAACCAGATGGCATGGCTTATGGATTCCCTCCCCCCCTCCTATTCCCCTCACCCGAGCTGCATTTCATTCACTAATCTAAATTTAAAATTTGGGATGGAATTAACTCCAGCCATAAAGCAGTACACCTTTACCACAGTTCAGACACTTTCAGAATATCCTTTCATATCTCTTTCTTACACGATTCTTTCTATGTATTCTGATTTTAGACAGTTAAATTGAAAGAAAAATCAACACTTTCAAGATTGCATCCCAACTCTGATTCTTCGAATTTTACCAGTCATTGTGAATGCAGATATCTATGTTCCAGCCTACAATACTCATACAGAGAAGGAAAAGAGAAAACAACAGTTTGCAGTTGTTTTGCCATGAGCCAAGGTATTAAATGGTAATAAATCTTGTGAGCTGCTGACAAAGCCTTTTATGTGATTTCCTCAGAATCCTATTATGAGATGGACTTTCTGCTTACAGTTGGTGGTTTCTAACCATGCCCTGTTTTCATGTGGAATATGGAAAACAGTTTCTAGCCCTATCTCAGCTATCAGTGATTCCCACTAATTTGGAAATGCTTCTTGCACATCAAGTTAGTAAACTACTCACATTTGTGGTAGTTTGTACACTTGAATACTAGAGTCTTGCTTCTCCAGAGATGAAGTAGCTGGGAATTGATTTTTCTCTTACTGCTACAATATGAGCCCTGGGTTTATCGATGATAGTATGAACATAATCAGCATTCTGGGCCACATTAGGGTGACCTGCCAGCAGGCTGAAGCCTGTGATCCTTTCTGTCTTCTCAGCACTGAAGAGACACACATGGAGTGTCAGACCCAGTACTGAGCACCCCAATATATGAGAGACATGGACATACTGGAGCAAGTCCAGCCAAAGGCCTCAAAGGAACTGGAGTGCCTAACTTTCAAGAAGAGACTGAGAGAGTTGGCATTGTTCAGCCTGGGGAAGGAAAGGCTCAGGTGGGAAACCTAACAATGCATATAAGTAGCTGAAGGGAGGGTGTAATGAGAGAGAGTCAGGCTCTTCGCAGAGGTGTCCAGTGACAGGACAAGAAACAATGGGGACAAGTTGAATTACAAGATGCATTCAAACATGATAATAGCACTTCTTTATTGTGAGGGTGTTCAAGCATTGGGTCAGATTTTCCAGAGGTTGTGAAAGTCTCCAGCCGTGGAGATATTTACAACCTGACTGGACATATTCCTGGACATTCTGCTCTAGTTGGTGCTGCTCTGCACAGGGCTACTGGACTTCACAGATCTTCATGAACATGTGATCTCCAGAGATGGATCCAGATCACTGTTATTTCATGATTGTATGGCTTGCATGAAGTCACATACCAAGTGTGAAAAACTAGGAATAAAACCTATTTC
This sequence comes from Climacteris rufus, assembly GCA_013398175.1. NCBI lineage: Eukaryota > Metazoa > Chordata > Aves > Passeriformes > Climacteridae > Climacteris > Climacteris rufus. Next base: position 226,889 of record VZRZ01001083.1, read on the forward strand.
AATAATTTTATTTCAAAGTCATTCTTTCTCCACTTAGAGACACAAACAGAATTGGAAAGTGCCAGATTCTTTTCTATTCATATTATTTATTTTGTTTCTATGAGCTGAGAATATTCAGAATATTCAATATGTCTTTCTTTAACTTCACAGCTAATATTTTCATTGCATTTTTTGTATGCACATGCATATAAACATACATGATCAGGACACTCTATACTCACACAAGTATCTAGAAAAATGTAGATAAACATGTAAAAAGAAGTGCTTGCAGTATTTTCCTTTCAATTTTGTAGTCCAGTGCTCAACTCCCAATTTTCTCTAATCATTTAGTGTATTAAAGGATCATATATATTAGATAAAAATTTTCCTTACACTTCTAAGCATTTTTAAAATCTGAATCACAACTTCTTGGTATTTCATTTCATCAAAAATTATCTCTGTATTCTTTTCCAAGTATTTAGATAAAAGGAACAGCCACTGCAAATGAAAGGGGTTTGCCAAATTTACAGTGAAGAAAAAGATAACACAATCTTACTTTTATTAAGTTCCTCAACTCGTTAAAACTGTTCTCAGTATCTACTTCATATATTGCAGCAATTAAGTTAATAAAGAAATAAAGTGAAGCCATGAACCATCTCCAAGCTCTCCAGGAAAGGCAAAATACTTGAATTCTGGTTTTCTGAGTAGATATACATTAAACAAATGCACTGCGATTACTGATAAACATTTCTTTACTATGATTCACAACTACATTTTTCCACAACATTAATTTCAGCAAATAAAACCATATGTGGGAGTTACAGAATGTCCTGGTTTGACAGGGTCTGTTTTTTTGTGCGTAAATGCAACATTTTTTCTAATTTCCACTAATAGTCAAGATGCACCATGACATCATGGAGAGCTTCTCAGTTTAAAACTTTTTTATTAACAAAAAAAACAAAAAAAAAAAAAACCAAAAAAACCCCACAAAAAACAAAAACAAAAACAAAAAAAACCAAAAAAAACCCCCCCAAAAATCCTAGTTAATGTTAGATTAACTTCCTTATAAATTAAAGACTTTTAAAAATATTTAATGACTTCATTGTAAATGTACAAAACAGTGTTTTTCTAATCTATTCATTTATTTATTCATTCATTTCTCCTTGCATAAATAAATATGGTATATGAAGGCAGAAGAAGGAATTTTACAGAAGGTGGAAAAAGGGACAGGATGGGCCACTTGTGAGGAATATAGGAACATTGTCAGAGTATGAAGGGATGTTATAAGAAAGTTAAGGTTCATTTGGAATTAAAGTTTCAAGGGATGTCAAGAACAAGAAGGGCTTCTTCAAGTACATCAGTAGCAAAAGCAAAGCCTATGAAAAAGGTTGCTGGAAGGTATGGATGCTGTGGTGACAAAGGATACAGAGAAGGCAGAATTACTGAACGCCTTCTTTACGTTAATTTCTACTGCTGTGGCCAGCCTTCAAGAATCCCAGACCCTGGAGGCAAGAGACAAAGTCTGGAAAAAGGAGACTTGGTCAAGGAGGATTGGGTTAGAGATCATTTAAACAAAACTGACACCCATAGATCCATGGGCTCTAACGGGATGCTGAGGAAACTGGCAGATGTTATTGTCAAGCCACTCTTCATCATCTTTGAAAGGTCAAGGAGAACAAGAGAAGTGCCTGAGGCCTGGAGGAAAGACAATGTCACTCCAGTCTTCAAAAAGGGCAAGAAGGAGACCCAGGAAACTTCAGGGTAGTCAGTGTCACCTACATCCCTGGACAGGTGATGGAATATATGACATCCTGGATGTCATCTCTAAGCATGTGAAGGAAAAGGTTTTCAGGAGTAGTCAGCATGGATCCACTGAGGAGAAATCACGCTTGATCAATGGGACAACTGGCTGGATAGAGGAAGGGAGAGCAGTGGATATTGTCTACCTTGACTTCAGCAAGGCTGTTGGCAATGTCTCCCATAACACACCCACAGGTAAGCTCAGCAAGCATGGGTTGGATGAATGGACAGGGAGTGGATTGAGAAGTGGCTGAATGGCAGGTCTCAGAGGTTTGTGATCCATGGTGCAGAGCCTAGTTGGACACCTGTAGCTAATGGTGTTCCCCAGGGGTCAGTAATGTGTCCAGTCTTGTTCAGCTTATTCATCAGTGACCTGAAGGGAGAGCAAGTACCCTCAGGGAGTGTGCTGATGATACAAAACTGGGAGGAGTGACTGACACAGCAGAGGCTGTGCTGCCATCCAGCCAAGCTGGATAGCTGGGTAGAGAGGAACTTAACAAAGTTCAACAAAGGCAAGTGCAGGGTCCTGTACCTGGGGAGGAAAAACCCCATGCACCAGCACAGGTTGGGGGCCAACCTGCTTGAAAGTAGCTCTGAAGAGAAGGAACTGGAAGTCCTGGCAGGCTTGGTGGTTAATCACGAGCCAGCAGTGTGCCCTTAGGGCCAAGAAAGCTAGTGGTGTCCTGTGCTACAACAGGAAGAGCAGGGCCAGCAAGATGAGGGAGGTGATCCTGCCCCTACTCTATCCTGCTAAGGCTGCATCTGGAGTGCTGTGTCCAGTTCTGAGCTCTCCAGTTCATGAAAGACAAGGAACTGCTGGAGCGAAGGAATCCACCGCAGAGGGCTACAAAGGCAATTTAGGGGACTGGAGCATGTCTCTTACGAGGAAAGACTGAGGGAATTGGGCCTGTTTAGCCTGGATCTTAAGGAAGGGTGTCAAAAGGATGGGGACAAACTTTTCAGTGGTGTCCAGCAACAGGATAAGAAGCAGCTTTTTATCCAAATCCAGTTGACATTTTAGAACCTGTTTTGAAATGTTATTTTTTTACAACATGCACCCACATATAAAACTGATGAGCAGGATTAATCTTTTTCATATGACTAAAGTTTTTTCTACTTGGACCAGGCCCTTATCATCAATGGAGAAATGAGCACCTCAGGAGAGAAATTCAATGAATCTGTTACTTTGTTTCTTAGACTGAAACGAGTCATCCTTATTTAACCAGATTAACAATTCCAGTAACTATAAAGGGATCCCAAAATTACTATTAGATTTGCAACCATACATTTCTTAAAACAAATTACTGCCATACTTTTTATTTTACTGCTGAATTTGAAAGAGCAAAATTTGTCTGTAAATTGAGAATTATTTTCTTTGGTTAAAATGTAATAAATGAGTAGACTACAAAAACATATTGCCTTTTTAGACCTTGCATTTAAAAACCCCAGAACTAAAACTGCCCAGGAGAGTATGTCACAAGCCCCCTTTAAAACCTGTTTAAATCCTAAGAAAAATTAAGAAACTAGTAAGAGTACAGGTCTCCTGTACTCTAAGAGTACAGTGTACCTGTGCTAGCTTGATCAAGCTAGCACCCAAACATTAACAATTAAGGGATTGCAATGTGGGTTTTAGCAATGCTTGTTATTTATTTAGCACATATTACCAGAATGTACAGAAAGTTTTTGCCTGGATTAACCTATGTTAGAATTCATGCTGTGGCTTCTGCTACACTAAGATATGCAGCTGGCTTGAAGTAAAACAAATATGCTAGCTCATGCAATTAATCATGCCTTTGTTCCTCCTGTGTATCCTATTCTATGCCATTTAGCACATGGCCTTGTATTTTGGAATGAAGCTGAACAACACTGCCCAAAGGGGAATTCTCAAAGGTGACGTATTTATGGAGGGAAAAATAAATTTTTTTGTTTTGTTTTGTTTTAGCAAGAAGGAAGGCAAGGACGACTAAACTGCACAAGCAAGTGAAGGATTTTAAAAGAAGCCCAGAGAAAGAGATACTTAAAAAAAAAAAAAAAGAAAAAATCTGCATTTACTCATGGACACCACTTTGCACTGATGGCCTGCCCATCCCATATACTTAATTTTATTCTTAATCCTTAAACTTGTGTTTATCAGCTTCTTGACAATGTCTTATCAGTTCTACACTCGAAAGGTGGGTTGGACCTGAGAGCTGTAGTTTCAGATACTGTGATCAGTGAGAACTAAAAGTTGACCTAAAAACTATTCTGCAGAAGTGTGAAAATATCTCTTGACCATATTTCCCCTCAAAGCAATTATTTTTCATCAAAAATTTAAGTCTTTCAGACGCAGAAGAAATGTGGGGGGGTTATACATTTTAAAACTGACTGCTGCTTGAAACAGTATGCTCTGTCTCCTCTCAGTGTAGCTGACTGGGTAACGCTTGTCTGTAAGCAATGGTCAGGGTAAAGAACTGTTTATGCAAAGCTAAGCACTGAAGGAGGAATACCTGCTTTTCTTCAGGTGGGAAGCCAGTTCAGGCATGTCAAGAATCCAGAAGTCAAGACTTAACTGTGAGCCATGCTACTCACCAAAGCAACTTCAGTGTTATATGGGAAAAAAAATAGGAGCGAAGCAGAAAAGAAAGACATCCGATAATCATAGCAGAAAGTCATCCATATCCCCACATTTAGTATCATGTGACTGCACATCCACTGAGAAGCCAGCAGTGTGATCAACATGACATCTCTCTCTGATCTGCTGAACTCTTCCAAGGAACACGCCAGTCAGGCAGGGCATATGTTGGATAACCTCTGTGGGAATAATTTTGCTGAGAAGGGGATAGAAATCTGGCTAGTCTAGTTCTACTTTCATTTACATAAGGATTGAGTTATTTCACTTGATTATGTCAGAATAACCCTGATCTAGCTGAAAACAGACTAAACAATGGAATTATATAAAAATGTTGTCACCTACATTTATTTAAAATATTAGTTTAAGAATATCTGGCATATTATGCAGTTTTGAACATAAGAAAGAAATAAAATTTGGCAAATTTAAGGTATTTTATTTGCTAAATGCAAAAGGTTGTAAAATTTAATTTGGTCAAATTTGTGAGGTTTCAGTGTTCTCTTTATTTTTTTAAGTGCTGCTTACTTATAGAATTCTTTTTAAAAACTTCCCTGAGGTGAAAAATGTTAAGATAACATTAAGATTAGAAAGATATACTTTACAAGAATGTGTGTAGGTGGGACAGGGATAAGTTTGTATGTTGAAATACTAAGCAAATAATAACTAGCGACTATATGAAAAGCCATAGCTATCCACAGATTTTAAGGTCTGTACCATTCAGCTTCCATTTTATCTTTGAATTCTTGGCTTCTCAGCTATGTAATTTAAAGGTCCTTCTATGACTTTCACAATAGCACTTCTTAATTTCCTTAAGGATCTTAGAGGAGGGTCAGGGAGGAGTAAGGATTGTTTCTTAAATTTGGAAGAACAGCATTGATAAGATCTTTCTGCAAATGATATATTCTCTTTTCAGTTTTTTCTCACTAAGTTTCCAGGAGAGCTTTGCTGCTGTCTTTAGTTGCATGCAAAAAGCAGTAATAGCTGAGAGTTTCTATAAAGTCCTGGTCCATAGATTTCAAGGCTAAAAAAGGAAGTATTTGTACTGATTTAGCTTGATCTTCCCTATTAAGAGAACGTAAGATTCCATTCAGTAACTTTATGTTGGAAATTTCACAGGTGGGGTTTTTATTTCAATAAGATATATGTTCTTGAAGACATGAGAATTCACCATTGACCTTGAAAATCTGTTACCAGTTAAGATCATTCATTGCCAAAAACTACATTCCCATCTCTAAGCCGAATTGTTCTGCCTTCAAATTCCAACCACTGATCCTTGTTATGCCACTTCCTAACATGGATGAAACATCAAAATCAAGCACTCAAAAATTTATAGCAGACTAGAAGCAACTTAGACTCTTTGTTCAGCAAAATCACATTTACTGTTAAGTTTCATGAAACAAAGCTTCTCAGGAAATTACAGTTCCCATCTTCTGTGAAACCTGACAAGTTCCACGATCCTTCAAAAAAAGCATTATAAACTGTCCAAACGCTCACCTTTACAAAAGTCAGCATTTGCCAAATGTTTAAAATAATTTTGTAATGCATTGGTGTGTCAAATGCTATGGGAAAAAAAAGCCTATATTAACTCTTTGTGATTACCTTGATACCTAATACTCAATCCTACTATATGTGTAGTCTTTCCGGAGTCACCAAACAGGACCAAAAAAAAAAAAAAAAAAAGCAGAAGTGGAATTAATCTGGAAGTATTTGCAACTTAGTTCACTGAACGACTCTGAAGAACTAAGCTGCGTGGACAGCATCATGTAAAAACCTCACAAGTCACTGAAGAAAAAACTACATTAAAATTATTTTGTTTCAAAAGTACTCAAACAGTATGAAACAATGAGATTTAAACAAATAATAGATAGATGTTTTACAACATACTTGTGGACCAATGTGCATGTATTCCATGCAAAGAACAAAATTAAAGAACTGAAGGAAAAAACAGTATAGAAGCTATTTTTTAACCTAAATAATACATTGCCTATTCATGAGAGGCAAATCAAGCAAAGCCATGTGTGGTAAAATCAGGGCACATCTACATTTGCAAAAGTATGTCCCAGCTAGGAAAAACAGCTCCATTCTAAAGACTTTGCACACAGCCTTATTAAAAATGTAAGTAAAGTCCACAGAAGATCTAGATTAATACTGTTTCAGTTGTGGAAAGCAAGGGATGGCTGTTCAGCCATGAACAGACTCATCACACCTAAGAGCAATCTCTGAGGTACCCAGTTGAGTGAAGCTTCCCTATAAACAGACACCTTCAGAAGGTAAGACAGTCACTTGAGATCTCAATATCTTGGTAACCAGACATTGATCCAGGGCTGGCTGTGCTAATAAGTTATACTCCTCGGAGGTTTAAATGAATCTGGGACCTCAAAACAATGAATAAGGCCTGGTTTACATATGTAATTAAGGGAAGTATTACAAACCATGAAAACCAGGTAGTTGCATTTAGAATTGTTTGCTTTAATAGGTGGTAACAGCAGCAATCAAGGGAAGGAAATAATTTTACCATTTCAAGCAGAGTTCCTACGACTGATGATTATCAAGCTACTATAAATAATTGCCATAATCACACAGAGACTAATAGTCTAAAACTAAATTTCCTTATTACTCAGTACGCTGAAGTTATTAGAACTTTAACATTTCAGTCAATGCATTTGTATTTCTCAGCAGTAGATTCAGATGAGGCTTCTTTCAATTTTCAAGCACACAAACTGTAGCAAAGAGCATTTTCTGAGAAACAGCTCTCTTGGATGACAGAAAAGGGGGATTAGTTAAGTCAAGACTACTTTGGGGGATGTAGTGAGGAGACTCAATAAAGAGGAAAAAAAAGACTGACCTCATAAAAAACATTTCTCTTCCCTTTTTAATCCTTTTTCCTGAAGTTTTAGTAAACATTTGTGGGTCATTAACTGGAATATGGTGCAAACAAATTTTCATGAGCTGATCAAAAGAAATCATAATCATCTTGAATTTACTTGTGCTATGAACCTAACAATTCAGAAAAGGAATTCAAATAGCAGCATAATTTGGGGTGGTGGAGACATGACACAGGAATCACTGCAAGCTCACTACGTTGATGTAGAGATGTGGGTTAGTGAGTTGTGCATGTGGAACGGGGAATAGGAACACATAAAATAAGATACTTTATATGTTGGAAGTGCATTAGTACTTTTAAAAAAATATTTCTTTTCCCTTAAATAAATAAATAAGTGAATAAAATATTTTGCTGCTGTGATTTGTTCCTCCATTCTTCATAATCTGAAATCCAAGAACTATGCATTACATGACTCAGGGCAGAACCACTGCTGGTGAAAATTGTCCTGCTTATTTGAATCTAGCTCAGTTGTGATCTTTCAAAAGGTCTGAAGTAGTACATTTTAAAATAAGAAATAAGCATATAGTAATTGTGCAGCTTAAAATGACACACAGGAGTCTGCTGTGCTATTGCTACAATACCTGTGTGACTGAATATTGAATGACCTTATGTCTATCTTTTAGTGGGGGGAAAAATGAGAGCTATATGAAAATATTTGAGCTCATGGACTGGCTGATAAAACCCAATGCCAAGATTACAATCCCTCACTTTTAGGCCCCTTCAACCACTGCAGTCATAAAACTTCAATTTAATGCATAAAGTCTGTCTATTCCAGCTACTTTTTCCTCTTCTTGCCTGTGTTTTTTCATTGGTGGCAAAATAGCTGCAAAAGGAATGTTTTGCATTCCAACCTGCCACTGGTGTACAAACAACAGGATTCTGCAGGAGCAGCTGCTAACTCACATTTCCCATAGCCTAAAGGTAACAGCAGTTTTGTAGGAAGTATCTATTTAAGTTTCCTCAGGCAGCAGCGAAAATTGAGCTCCGGTCTCAAATATCTGCAACAAATACAGTATGCACTTACTTATTAAGTAAAAGGGAGAAGTGGCAATCTCATGTCCTTTCCTACATTTAGTGTAATGCTCAAATCAGCCAGCAAGCTTGAAAATGTCCACTTCACTAACTAAGCTGTAAACCTTGGCAGTGTGGAATGCTGCTCTGTTTAATACTTACACAATTTAGGCAATTCTAAGTACACATGAAAAGGAAAGTAGGGGCAAAATTGGATTAGAATTCAGAGTAATTGCTACTATGCCACATCTAAATCTACTCATCCTCAAGGGAACCTAAATTTATTATGGCTATTCATCCAGCACTTTAAGAACCTCCACTGGATTAGGATGAATCCAGGACAACATGCCACCCAAAATGCCCACTAGAGATGTTCTGTCATTTGGATCTTAAATGTTCAATACTGCAGCATCTATCTGTAAAGAAGAAACTCAGTGTGGTGGCACCTGTGTATCTGTCAGAAAAACAGAAAAAGGTAATGACAAGTTTCCTTTTCACTAGGATCTTATATCTTTATCCAAAACACTCAGTGCAATTCTCTCAGGAGGGATGTATTTGAGCACACAGTACTTCAAATCCTCTACAGTAATGATGAGCCAGTTTGGAGGGTATTACTGAGATTAAACAATGTAGACATTGAAGGAATTCAGCACAAAGCCCAGGAAAACGTTGAAATAACATACAGAGTACTTCAGTGGGTCTTTTTAACTGGCTACAGTGTCTCAGGCTCTTGAGCTCCCAAGTTCTGCCTAAAGAGCAGACATCAGAATAAGAAATCAAATACTTCTAGGGCCCTAAAACAAAAACTTCTAGGGCAAAATAGTTTTAGGGACAGTGAATAACAGCATGCAATGAATTATAAGAATCTTATCTTGCACAACGTGCTCTTGAACATCACAGTAGTGAGTGAAAAATATATTCTTGAAGATTTCAGTAATGGAGGATCAAACCACAAACCTCGCTGAAGGCACTGGGCTTTGAATTAGGCTTCAAATGTTTCTTTAAAGGTATCTTTACAATTCCCTCTCTAATTATTATGTTACTCCCTAACTACAAAGCTTTAGAGGCAGCAAGGTGTGTGGTAACAGCATTCCTACACTCTTGAAGAAAATGAACATTATACAGCAGAGTGACAGAAGTGCTACACTGGTACTTAAGAGTTACTGAGATTGGAATCCTGGCAAACATTCAGGGCAATGGTATATCAAGCTGACTGAATTAATATTTTACTAATGACTTGAACTTAAACAAGCTAAAATCCTTCTTCAGGAAGGGGTAAAAACTTCTTGTCTTTTCAAAGAGCTTCCTAAGGGGCCTACTGCTAAATGAAATCCTTTCTAGTAATAAAACCAAAAACTAATTAGTTAAAGCTGTATAAGAAAGATTAACTGAAGGAAACCCTAGAGAAAATAAGCCACACTATACCTATCCAAAATATTCTGATCTATACCAAACCTAAACAATAATCAACAAAAGTCAAATTAATTAATTTACAGGCTTTTCACTCTGCTTGTATCATTCCTGGCTCTTAGTTTCATAGAAACCTAAAATCATTTAGGCTGGAAAAGACCTTTAAGATCATTGAATCCAACCACTAACCCAGCACTGCCATGTCCACCACTAAATCATAACATCCACATGTCTTTTAAATACCTCCAGGAATGGGAATTCAACCACTTTCCTTGGCAGCCTATTCCAATGCCTGATGAGATTTTCCATGATGAAATTTTTTTCTAATATCCAATCTAAACCTTCCCTAGTGCAACTTGAGGCCATTTCCCCTTGTCCTGTCACTTGTCACCTGGGAGAAGAGGCCAACCCCCACCTCACTACAGCCTCTTTTCAGGTAGTTGTTGAGAGCAGTGAGGTCTCCCTTGAGCCTCCTTTTTCCAGGGTAGAAAACCCCAACTCTCTCAGACACTCCTCACAGGACTTGTACTCTAGACCTGTACCAGCTGCATTGCCCTTCTCTGGACACTCCACTCTGGACACCTCAGTGTCTGTCTTGTAGTGAGACATCCAAAACTGAACACAGGACTCGAGAGGAGTGGCCTCACCAGTGATGAGCACACAGGTCCCGCTGGCCCCACTATTGCTGATGCAGGCCAGGATGTCATTGGCCTTCTTGACCACCTGGGCACACTTCTGGATCATGTTCAGCTGCTGTCAACCAGCAGCCCCAGTTCCTTTCTGCCCTTTTCCCCCAGCTTTTAGGGATACATGGGACTGTTTTGACCCTAGTGCAGGAGCCAGCATTTTGCCTTGTTGAATCTCTTCCAATTAGCCTTGGCCCATTGACCCAGCCTGTCCAGATCCCTCTGCAAAGCCTTCCTGCCCTCAAGAAGATCAATACTCCCACCCAACGTGGTGTCAACAGCAAACTTACTGAGGGCAAACTTGATACCTCATCCTTTGTCTCTATGTTTCTCCCCACATTCAGTATAGGATAGAGATTCTCCTTACTCCTTTTTTTCTCGCTAATGTATTTATAGAAACTTTTTTATTGTCTTTCATGACAGCAGCTAGATTAAGCTCTAGTTGGTCTTTGGCCCTTCTAGTTTTCTCCCTGCATAACTTCATGTCATCCTTGTAGTCCTCCTGAGTTGCCTGCCCTTTCTTACAAAGGTGATAAACTCTTTTGTTCCCCAAGTTCCAGCCAAAGCTCTCTTTTCAGCCAGGCCGGTCTTCTTCCCTGTTGGCTCATCTTTTGGCACATGGGAACATTCTGATTCTGCATTTCTAAGATTTCCTTCTTGAAGAATGTCTGGCTTTCCTGGACCCCTCTGCCCTTCCGGACTGCCTCCCAAGAGAGCTGTCAACCAGGCTCCTAAACAGGCCAAGATCTGCCCTTCAGAAGTCCAAGATGGCACTTCTGCTGATCCTGTTCCTCATCTCTCTGAGAATCTAAAACTCATTCATTTTGTGATTGCTGTGCCCGAAACAGCCTCCAACTACCACATCTCCCACCAGTTCTTCCCTGTTCACGAACAGCAGGTCTAGCTAGGCACATCTCCTGGCTGACTCACTGTGCAGCTCTGTCAGTAAGTTGTCTTCCACACATTCTAGGAATTTCCTAGACTGCCTCCTCTCTGTTGCATTGGATCTACAGCAGACATGCTGCAAGCTGAAGTCCCCCAGGAGAAAAGGGCTAGTGAATGTGAGACTTCTCCCAGCTGCTTATAAAATATTTCATCTGTCTTTTCATCCTGGTTGGGTGCCCTATAACAGACTCTCACAAGGATATCTACCTTGTTGACCTTTCCTGGAATCCTATCCATAAACATTCTACCTTACTGTCACCATCATTAAGCTCTAGTCAACCAAAACACTTCCTAACACACTTCAATGCCAATTATAAAGAACAGGTAAGAACAATTATAAAGAATCAGGGAAGACTTGAACAGCAGCCAAGAAAATTTGGCCTTCTGAAACAAAAATAATGCTGTCATTTTTCTAGAGAAAGCACAGAGGTTGATGAGGCAAGAATTGTCCTTATATCATAATATCCAGCAAGGCCAACAGAAAATTACAACAGTGAAAATGTTGTAAATTAAGATGCGCAAATTGCAAAACTTTGATGACAATGTGTGCCATCATTACATTTTCTCCATTTTTAATTTAAATTGATTCTTAGGGTATTTTCATAGACTATGACTCACTATGGTTTACTTGTTGGAATACTGTTTTTCATTTATCTGTTGTTTGTTTCAGGGATATTTATCCCTTTTTGTATAAATATCAACCTAATTTTTTAAAAAATCCAGAAACTTCCTGCATACATTTTTTACTGCTCAAACAAACCTTTATGGGCACTCTAGGAGACTCTACACAGTTAACTGGCCAGTGAAGTGATAAAAGCTAAACTTATCTTGAGGGCTATCCCTTCATTAAAGCAAGCTGGGAAATTAAACAAGCTGTGCTGCTCTGAACAGGGTTTCTTGACAGCAGCCAGTGTGCCTTCTCTAGAGCTCTTTAGAATACCCAAATCAAAAATATTTGCAACTGACTACCAAGATAATTTCACAAGCTTATTATAGTTCACTTTAGGAATTAGCGTCTTTCTGCAGGTTCTCATGTCACCGGCAATCAGTGTTACTGCTGAGACTTCTCAATTCTTCTACTTAAGCCTAGCATGTCTCTTTAATCCCTTTAATTCTTGCATTTTGACCTAATTTCGTTGCTCATTGTCATGCTTCTTTTGCTGCTATCTGCTTATTCTATGTCATAAGAATACAAAAGCTAAATTGTGGATTTTTTTAAGTAAAAAGCCTGTTAAGTACCTATAGGTCTACCTTATATCTTCCTTGCCTCTCATCTGACCAGGTCATATGAAATCAAGGGCAATATTCAGCTCAGGAAAACAATAGTGATTGAGGTCCAAGTGCTAAACTGGTAAACTTTGTTGCAACTATATTATTCTTTAGAAGTGTGATTACTCAGCAAATGATCTCAGTTGGAAACTAGAAAAATATGTATCAACAGGTGATGGTGTTTGAGACATTTCCCTTCTATTCAACCAAAGTGCTCATTCTATATGGAGGACAAGACTATTGGCCCTGACTCAAGAACAGGAATGGAATCACTATCTGCCTGCTCTAAACCGTGATCTAAACCACCGGCTTAAGGGTTCTTCTGGAATGAACTGCTCCTTATTGGCCTGTTTAAGCCATTTTATTCTGTGGAACATAGCAGGAATTAGCAGCAAAGGAGAAATATAGGGGAAAAGAGAGGAGGAACAAACACAAAAAAATTAGAATTTGTTGGTCCCATAGTTACAATACTTTGTTGAAAGTGGAACATCCAAGTCCAGGCAATGTTCCAAAGAGTAATTAAGAACTCATAATTAAGTAATTAAGTAATAAATAATTAAGTAATTAAGAACTCATATATTTGGGCAGCAAACAGAAAATTAATATAAACCACACCAGAATGTAAGTGAAGACACATTAGTTGGAATATGTGTTAAAAAGCCTCTCATAGGAAGGAAGGAATTGCATCTGAGACTTCCACATTTGGACAAAGTGCCCTAAATTCTGTACAAAAGGCAATTAAAACCACAAATGACTCTCCTTTTCTAATCCAAGCCAGTATCTAAAACCATTCCGTCAATTACACTGCTTTGCTTATTTTAAAAAAAGATCAAAAACCCAGGATGAGGAGCAGAGGGAAAGCTTTGTTTTTGGATAAAGTCACCATTTGAACCCAAATAATCTAAAAGAAACAAAAATTCTCGAGTCAAATCACAGAGCTACCTTTATTCCTCTCAAGAATAGTTTCAACTAGACAAAGCAGACCTTTCTTATGTATATATTTGGAGGATAAGGTGATAGTCAAGTTAGAAATGGGAAATTCAATAATTTCCACGATTCAGTCTAAAATGCCAGGACAGAGATCAGTGTAATAACTAGTACAGAAAAAAACGAAAATCTTTCTACTGAGATTAGCAAGGCTTGTACTAGACTTTCTATAACCCCCATACAAGCATCTCTTACTCCTGTATACTTTCACAGATACTAACTTTGCTGAGACCTTGGAGGCACATTCACAAAAATGTCCCTATGAACTAATTTTTTATTTACAGTAAGGTTTATTTTGATTATTTCTTTTTATAAACTGTAGTGTCAAACTAACTACTTAAATCCCCTGATAATAATTACAGTAAGAACTATGACATGTGGAAAATTGTTTGGGCACCAATCTACATATTAAAACAGCAGCAATAAGGCCAGCAAGGGACCAGAATCCAAAAAAGTACTTGGCAAACAATAGCAAATGAACCGCCAACATGTGATGCCCTCTTTTTTAAGCCAAAGATAAATGCAGTTGATGTGTTTTGCCAAGACTGGTGTGCCCAAATGCCATAAGTCAGGTCAAGCAAGGATGCTGCAAATAATTCCCAATCATATTTTACCAGTTTGCCACTTTAAGAACCATCAGATATTTAGTCCAAAATGTCTTATCTGACATTATTATAGATCACTCAGGAAAACACATCAGTGTTTTGGCTTTGAAAAGCAGCACTGACAACTATTTTAGTTTAATAATTAAAATAAAGGGTGTAATATTATTCTCTCAAAATTAATAAAGCATACCAGAATGGTGAAATTCCTAAAAAAACCAATTTTTGTTTAGCAAAATGAAGGATGACATATGAAATAACTGTATTTCAGAAACATAATGGAAGTTTTCTCTAGGCAATGGAACAGTGATTTGTTAGCAGAATTTCTTGCCTAAACAAATTTGGTAAATGTGTATGAAGTTTTCCCACAAACTGGGTTTAAAGGCTAACTTCAGAGAACCATTTTGGAAAGATTTTTGCTTCATCAGGGATTTAACCAAATGTTAGTAAAGCAAAATGCAGAGCTGTGTTAAGGCATTTAGGGATCTGTAATGAAAAGTGTAAGTAAGATTTAGCTAATGACGTAAATCACCAGTTTTAGTGAGCCTTGGCTTTGTGATGCTTTGGCTTTAAGTCAGAAAAGCTGCCCAAAGAGCCTGAAATAAAACAATTCTTGTTTCCCTAGTGATCCTCACATTCCTAAAACAACTATGAGAATCTGTCATTGCTTCCCCTTTGAAACCATTCTACCCTTGAGGCACGGTGTTGCAAGATATCACAGCAGTCCTAAAGAAGCAGTTTGGACAATTCCACGTAAGCACCGAGCAGGAAAAGAAGCTAGGTAAGGGAGGGACAGATTATGGTTCAAATTAAAGCTGAACAGGAAATGGGTTTTCCCCTCATATGAGGTTTTTTTTTTTTTTTCAGAATGCTCCAGACCCAAAAGGCCCACTTCAGGGTTGTCTAATTTTTTAACTCAAAACAGGAAAATGTAGTGGAAGGTAAGGCAAATTATTATTAGTGTAGCACTAGTCTCTTACAACAAAAAATACTATGGCTTACAACAAAAATTACTACTACATGGAATTTCTTTTCAGGGTTCTGCAATCCTCATTGACAGTCTCCCAAGCTTCAGAAGACAGACAGCGGAGGAGGGAGAACAAACAAGGCAAACTATTGCGATGAGAGCACTAGTCAAGTAACAAGCAGGCCAAGAACAAGGTCTTCTTTTAAAAATATTTGGGAGCAGACCAGTGTTTAAAAGAGATGAACATTCCTTCACTGACTTTACATGACCTGATCTTGAACATTTCTGTGTTATCTACAAAACCTAAATAGAATAAAGAATTGTTCTTATGTGAATCAAAAAAGAATACAATAGTCCCTTGCAAAGAAGCTCTGCTTTCTAACTGGCATGCTGCACACTGCTGCAGTAGTGCTGCTACCCCAGACACCCATGGCTGGGCAAGAGAATGTATTTCACTTTGATACTGCCTCTGGAGGCATGGAGTTTGTGCTGGGGTTTGAGTTTAGTGCCAGCTTTGGGGTATGTTTGTTTTACTCTACACAATCAGCAGAATCTGGTGAAAAAATTTCCTTAAACCAGTTCAACCAGTTTCAAATTATTTGAAACAGCACATTTAATAAGGAAATATCTTCTACAGAATGGATAAGTGGGCATTAAATCCATATTCTTATTCAATTATTATGACTTACTGCAGTGACATTAAGGAATCTCAGAGAAACAAAGAATAAAGAGAAGGTAAACAACAGACCTCAGTTTCAACTGCATTTTCAGTGCACAGTTCACGTAAGGAGTAAAAGAGAGCTCATAAGGGATATGCCCCAGAGAGCTCATAAGGGATGTAGTGTGAAATTGTAGTGTGCAGTTTTCTGAAACAGGCACAAGAGCTCAACATACTGCAGCAAATTTCTGTGTCAACTTTCATTCCATACAAATTAGTACCATTTTGCACAGCTGAACCACCAACTCTGTGCAGTGCCATACATACCCAATTTTCTTGACCTTCCAGTAATATAAACTTCCTGCAGAAACTGCAGCTTTTCATTAGAATGATCAGATATAAGTTAATCTACAAGGGTTTTTTTTCACTAATTAAGAGACTCAAGCATTTTCAACTGGATCTTTTTTTTTTTCAGTCTAGTGAGTCTTTCAATAGTGTGCAAACTTACGTACCAGAAACACAACCAGGAGTTCAACCATCAGTCTAGACTTGCATTTTACCTCCCCATGGAAAAAAAAATAAAATCTTGCTTTCCCTGCCTTCTGGTAGCATTCATTCATTTCTTAATCACTGAATTAAGAATTTAATAATGTAAACGTCAGGATTCACCACTGTCACATGCTAGCACTTGCTAAGAACAGCCTTTTCTCCACCTTCTTAATGGAATGTAGAGGCCACTCTTGAGGAATGTGATTCAACTGAGACTATTTTGCAGCCTTTGTGAAAAGAAAATTCCACACTTTCTTAAAAGTTTTGCAAAAATGGACTCATAACACTTTCAGTATCAACAGATCTCCACGATTATTTTAAGATCAGAATTCAAAACAAAACACAAAGTCAATTCTTGATATGAACTACAGTAGTTTCTTTCAAAATGTCACACAGCTAATTCAGCAGCATCTGATATACTACATAGTCTTCTGATTCTAAGTACAACAGAAATGCATGGGCTCACCCACTTTATAGCAGATCACCTTGAGGCTAAATCCCCATATAGGAAGAATATTTCTACCTTTAAAAAACATTAGTGCTAATAAGTGAATTGTGTTCAATTTATTTTACTTTTTAATTACTCTTATTAAAAATGCAGTTTAAAGCCAAAAAATCTCTACAGCCATACATTTGTAGGTAATTGATGCTGACAATAAGACTCTTTCAGAGCTTTAAACCTAAACCAGTTCTTTCTGGTGAAACCTCTAATTTTGGTTGGAATACAGCAGGCCTGTGCTCTCGCTTGTTAATTACAGTCCTAAGGGCTTTCTTTGCTTTTGAATGGCCTTCCTTTCTCTTCATATTGAGCCCATTTCTGTTTTCTTCAGTTATAATCACAAAGTTTATTATGAGATAGTCATAATCCCCAAGTTACTCTTCATTTTTCTGTACTTCAGTTTTCTCCACTGGCCACTGAGCAAACAACTTTGTTCCAGTACCATATTTCATGCTTTCAGATCCCAGGTCATGATTTGGTATGCAGCATGGCACTCACCTCACTCCCACTAGTGAGAAACAGAGCAGGCAAGGGGCCAAGAGATGGCAGAGTGTTGCCTTGGCTCTTTTCCCTGCACCTACCCACCTAGTCTGCTGTTGCCTTAACTTGCTTACCATAAATACTACCACATGTAAGAAGATAAACAAAATTCCAGATCCACAACAAAGTTCACACCAGAGCAGTTTGATGACTCCGTGTACTTGGTCTCCAGGTAATTGCCTGAAATAACAGCCTCAAGCCCCAGTCAGACCATCATCATTTAAGAGGCTGACAAAAGAACTTCTGCATTTGTTCTCACAAGTCATGGTATAATGATTCATAATAGGCCAGATCAACCACCAAAAGACACACTTAGAGGAAGTCATGCTCTTCTTCTATTTGCAGTTCAGAGACTATGAACAAATATTACAAGACATGTAGGAAAAATACTTTACAAGCAACACTACAGGTATGGGGCAAAAATAACTTTCTAATTCATGTCTTATGAAGAAAGCAGGAACTGGTGGTGTATGTTCTCCTTGCTGAGGCATGAAAACACCGGAAGATATAAAATATTTGGGTCGCATGATGTGACTTATTTTAGGGGTTTTTAATTATTTGAAATAACATTAGCTGAATTATATGAACACATATTCATTCACTGAATCACATTTTGAAATGCCTCTTGATTTGAACTGGATCACTTAACTGTGTGACTATCACACAATTCAGCTTAAGTGAAGTCCCACATTTAATTTACAGCTTTAGGCACTGTATGTTAGCACAAATCTGTTACTACTGCAAAAAATCCTGATGCAAGAGATGGAAGTCTGAAGTGTGCCTTTCTAAACTGGATGTTAATCACCTGTGCTGCATCTTTCACTCAGCTCTTGTGTGAAGTCTCTTAGTATGATCTGGCTTAAAAATCAAAAAAACCTAAACAATAGTATTGGTACACTGAAAGTCTGCCGAAATATATCTGAGTTGCAAACCACTGGCTTTGAAGTCTTTTTGATGAGGATGGAAATAGAGCTAGATTAAATTGCTGGATTTTTCACCCGTTACAGATTCTAAACACACTGCTAATAAATTTGAGGTATTTCAGACAGACAATTACTAATGTTTTGATCACAACTTCATATATTTTAAATGCACGTTTACCATCTTTAGTCAAAGAGAAAATCAGAAATACTCCAAAATGCAACACAGTTCGTTCTCCTGTTCAACAAATAGCCTCAGGAAAGCAAAGACCATCTTACCATCTAGCTAAGTAGTCGCAGAGACAATAATGTCACAAGTTCCAAAGGCTCTAAAACATCAGCAAGCACATTGTCATCAGAATGCTTCTCTGTATTATGAAAAATAGCACACTGTTACAATTCATAGGCTGTTACAACGCTGACAAGTAGAAGCAGATGTGGCAGATAAACTTTCCAATGAAAGAAAAATTCTTGGTATACAGTCGGAGTATATTAAGTGCAATTTGCTTTAACTTCATATTTACCACTATGATTTGTTAAATAGCATGGAGACAAGTTCCACAAATGCTGGGTCCTCAAGGGGCAACTCAGTTTTAAGAACTGATGTTAAACAGCTCACTGAGAGCAAACTTTCATCAGCTCTAATTACTCCCATCACAGGAAACCTTGAAACATCTCAAGACTGAGTATTTGTTCATCTACTAAAAGAATAACTTGAAAATCATGAACAACATCACCATGTGATAACACCTGTCATAAGAAAGTGATGGTATTAGTATGAAAATAGAGCATCCCATGTTCCATTTTACTTAGCTTTAAGTTTCTCTAATCTATATCTCAGTTACAAGAAAACTTTTATAGAAAGTAAGTCAAGTGTTGCAAACTCTTATCTCACTACCTGGTCTCTGATGTCACAAACATTTGCAAAGACATTTTCAAAAATCTCGAGAGGTAGTGTATCTTCTGTGCTTGTGCAGCACAATGAAGAGGAGAACATGGTTTAATATCTCAGTCCTGTCAATGGTAGATGGTGACAAAACTGTTCAGTCTGTGATAGACAGGACAAATCCCTGTTCATTGATCTTAATACCCTTAATTGGCTGTGCTTCTTGTGAAGCAGTAACACGAGCTGAGTACATGAGCTGACAATCAGCTAACTTGAAGCATTTTTCTAAGAAGTATATTCTTTAATCAACTAATAAAATGAATTGCTAATTATTTATAGATCTATGTATCACATATTTAAAAAGGCTATAAAGTAACATGATCTAGCCACCTGTTACCACACACAGGAATAACTACATTTAGGAATATACACATTAAGTCAAACTGTGGATGGAAAAAAAGCCTGTTGATGCATTTTGTTTACCCTTTAAACTGTTCTTTCTTTGTGCTTTTAAAACAAACAAAATCCCCTATATATTTCTTCCTCAAAAGACTGTATGCCAGTGTTCTCCATTTGTTTTTATAATTTCCTTTTGCAACCACCAGAATCCCACAAAATAATATTAGTCAGGAGAATTCACAGCAGTCACCTGGCAAAGGTCTTTCACAAGCCATTGAGGACTTTGTTACATTAAGTAGGTATAATCAAAACTTGAACCCTACACAATAGGTACATCAGAGCTATGAACAGTCTTATAGCTGGAACCTTTAAAAAGGCAGACAACAATAACCATAAATCAAAAAGTTTCTCAAGATAAAGACTTAGGAGTATTTATGTGTAAAGAGCCTGAACAGGGAATACAAAGGTAAAGCTACAGAAAGTCCAGATATCTGAGTAGACTTAAAGAATTTCACTTTCTTGGCAGAGTAGGTTGAGTTTTTTTAGATGCCATTACCATTTCATCAACACCTCCCTTCATAAACATCAGAAATAGTTCAAAATATAGGAAAGCCACAAAAAAACCCCATATTCCAGGAGATAACACAGACTTCCCTCAATTAAATTCAATGTTCTTCAACTCCCAAAGCATACTTAAATTCTTTGTCTTTAAAAACCAAAAAAAACTCAGATTTTAGGAGTACTCACCACCATCTTCAACCAAGAAATGAAAAATGTCACTGGTGGCATTGTCACCCCCTCGTAAAACATAGCATATCTTCATATCATCAATATCAGCTAGAAAGAGTCAAAAAAACCAGATTTTATTTTAAATGAAGAAGGTAGGAAACTGTTTTTATAGAAAAATTTGACATGTATTAAATAGTTTCGTTTCAACAGGAGAAAGGTCAAGATTCTATGGCAGAACTGAGGAATTTCAGTATCAAGTGCTGAAGTTCTACAGATATCATTCATTCTCCCTCCCTTTACTTACCCCTTCCCAGTGCCCTCTCTTTTTTTAAATTGTATTTACAAAAGGAACTGAAAGGAAATTTAAAACCTTGGGCTTGACAGTCAAAATTATTTCATATTTTAGTGGTCCATTTTCTTAAACAGAGGTTTATCTCCACAAGGATATTGATATTGATTCTGTCATTCTTCAATCTGAAAAGTATTGCAGAGGACACTTACAGTGATGGACTGTTTTAAAAACCCAAATAGATGCAATTAAAGTAAACAGACAACACTTCAGTAAGAAAAAAATATTTATGTACAATTTTGAACCATCAAATGCAATAAAGTATGTAAAAGGTAAACAAATATTTGTTAACATTGTTTTTTCTGGTTTCCTTGACTAGTGATGAGAAATGTAATACATAAAAACTAATTTTTGTCACTTTCTTTGAAAGACTGCTGTCTGATATCTCTTTCAAGAAAAAGTGTTAGAAATTAATAGCATTAAAGTGGAGCTCAAGTACCACCCAAGTTCTCCTCTGACACTAGGGCAGATGCATGAGTAAAAAGAAGCCAGAAAGCACTTTTGTTAGAGCTTCACAAAATCTTCAGTTCCAAAAGTAACCAGATATCTTTGAGGGTAAACAAATTAAGAGCATTATCAGCAAATATATGTAACTGAAGAATCTCTTCCATAAACGTTTGAAAGTTAAAGATCAAAAAATTCATGGGGCTCTAAAGAGGATGCAAATAAATACCTCTTCATGCCAGTGGAGCAAATAAATCTTTCATCCTGCAAGCACACAAGTACTCAATTCTACTCATGTAGGTAGCCTTTTCAAAATCCCTGCTTCCAGCACATATAAAGATAAGCACTTGAACCAGTGTTTGCAGGACCAGGACCACCTCATAAGAGAAAAGGCCACTTGTCTTCCAAACACGTCGATTTTGTCAAAATAATTGCAGAGGAATGACCTGTTTTCTGTTCCTTAAGAACATGTCCAGAGTCACTTGAGCAAGTCTATGCTTTCCTTCCACAGCTGATTAGGCTGTGTTAGTTATATCAAAACTTGACTAGTGGCAAGCACAATTCATTACTGTGTAACTACAGTGCCTGCTAAAAATTAATTTTATATTGGAATTCTCCCATTTTGAAATACTTCCAACATAATTTTCTATTAAAAATATATAATTAGCTCCACTAGCATAAGGCAGAAAGCTGTGTCCTAAACAATTGTTCTGCTCTCTCTTTCAGTTACAGGCAATCTGAAAAACCAGACTGCTCAGGCTGCTTAAACACAAGGAATCTTGTTACCTTCCTCAAAGTGGTCAAACTGCCTGTTCATACAACCACAGGCACAAATCCAAGAAATGGGAGTTTGAGGGTGGACTTCAGAGACTTGTGAGCAGCTTTCAAAATTTTTCAGCATGAGACCCTGAAGAATCACCTTTGACTTCAAAGTTGTCCCAGTTTTGAGTAGGGGTTGATCCAAATGACCCCCAGAGGTCCAACATGTTTATGCATGGAAGACTCTAACTGAGTTTTACAAGCCCCATAAGAATCCACAGATGTTGACAAAACTGGAACCATTCAGCATTTTGAAAGAGGTGGCACACACCAGCATAAGAGGCATAAAAAGAGGGGAAGATCGAGACAAAAAAAAAAAAAAGTGTGTAATAGCCACTCCAAGAGTCAGTACAGAGGCTTCCCAAAGTCCATTCCAAAAATCTGCACTTACACTGGGATCATAATGAATATGACAAAAGAGGGTCTGGTTTATTTCTGCCCTGAACATTGTCTCAGTATAGCATAAGCATGACCTTTTCAAAGGTCAATATTATTGAAGAAATGTGTATATCTTAAAAACACTCTTCAACCCAACACAAATTAAGAGTGCTTGTGCCAGTACTGTCAGGGAAACCTGTGACGTTACACCACTTTGTGGGGATCCTCACTAGCTTTAAAACCAATGTTTCCTAAGGGTTGCGTGCTTCTTACCCAGCTTGTGCAGCCCCAGGATATAAAGATATCCTGCATGAAGACCAGTGAGCATGCCACTTGGTTGGACTGCCCATTCAAAGCCAAGTTACAATTTCATTTTGGTCATCAGACAAATGTACACCTGGCCATAAGGCATAAGAGAGAATGGAATATGCACCTTTCCTGAGTACTCACCATCCTCAAAAAAATGGGATATCATTGTGCTATGCAATGGTCTCCTTTCAAGAACACCTGCTCAATAATTCTACATTCTCCAGTGCAAGAGAAAACCCATGAAAATAAGGGATAATCTGCTTGTTTGCTCACTCCCTTTCTCTTTTGTTTCTCACTTGTTCTGACAATATTCTCAATATTACTCACAGTTCACTACTGAAGCCTTAGATTTAAGGAGCTATGGTTGTTCCCAAAGCTTGGACTTAGTTCAGTCTCTTCTCATCCTCTTTTTTGCACTGGCATTACAAAACTTAAGACATTTCAGCCATTTGAAAGTTTATCACGCATGTTTGAAAGATTTGGTGTATCTGACAAGAACATTGTTAAAGCCAAGACTGCAACATGGGTTTGTATCAGTATGGGTTCTGTGAAATGAAACACAGCCAACTGCCAGTGTTCACCTCTAGCCTTACCACCTACACAGCCCAGCCCAGCTGGGCCCCTTTAACTTTGAGTCTCCATGCTGTTGCTGCTGTCTGCTCATTCCACAGCTGCAGAAGGCTGCAAAAAAACCTAATTTCATTGTTAATTAACTAGCCATTAAGTAATTGCAAAGTAACATGGAAGATTCTCCAGAGAAGAGCTAATGCTCCCATTTAAATTAAAGTTACTTCACAGCCTTGTGTTGAGGCTTTATTTCAGAACATATGATACTTGTGGTTTTTGCCTTATTTATACCACCTAATATTTTAGTTCCATGTAAAATGTAAGTACTACTGACATAATTTAAAAACATTTACATTACCTTTTAATTTACCACAAACACCTTGTGGTTAAGATTTGTGTAATTATGGCAACAAATGCACTCATAATATATTATTTCCCACTGGTTGGGAAATGACTTTTTTTTTACAGTTAAGTGTGCTCAGGCTATGCAGCAACTGATACCCTAGCCATGGTATGACCATTAGTTAATAATAGCTTGGCCACTCCCATAGCATTTTCTAAATAAAACTGGTTAAAGAAAGCACTGTCTCTAAAGATGTACAGCCCAATTCTGTTACTCAAACTTTTATCATTATCACTGATAGAAAGTGCAAATTACAGTTATTTGGACTAAGCTCTCCATAGAAAGGAAGCGCCTTCATTCAGTGTTTATCCATCAGGCCACGTTTCCTGTTTAAAGTTGTCATGGATGTAATAAGTAATAAACAGAGGTAAAAAATATAATGAAGCTATTATAATAAGCTCGTGGTTGAAATGTTTCTCCCATCAATTACCATAGAGTTTAGCAGGAAAAAGAACGTTTCCAGTGATCTAAAGAAAGCATGAAGTATTGTAGTACCTTGGGTGAACTGGCTGATGCTATGGTTGCCTTTCCCCAGGTGGATCAGGAAGCCATGGCGTGGGCCCTCTGTGATTCTGATCTTAAGAGTAACATGTAAACTGTCTCTGTCTTCCACTTTGAGCACTTTGTTGGTAATCAGAAACCCAGTGTGACCTGTGGCCAGAACACGGAGAGTCTGAGCACCCTTATTTATTACAACTTGAGGTACACTGTTGTCCACAGCCATTATTCGAATCTTCATAGTCTGAGGTTTCCTCGTTTCAAACACAGTGTTGGGGAAGACATAGAAATCGGTATGAGTGCCATCTGTAACAGTGAAAGAGAAACTATCCTCAACTGATTCTGTGCCATCATGTTTGTAGCTGATTAGATTCTCATTTAGATCTTGTTTAGTGAAGGTGGTGACTGGTTTGGAGTTATTGAACATGATCTGACCATGAACTGGTACTTGAGTGATGATAAATTTTAGTAATGCATCAGCTGTATCTCTGTCTTCTGCAGTCAGTTCAAATGGGGTTATCAGTTTGTATTCATTTTCACTCACCACCAAGTTATGGATTGTGACAACAGGTTTCTTATTGTCCACATCACTGATAGAAATTCTGAAAGTCCGAAACACAGGGTTATAGCCATCAGTCACCTCAAACTCAAAGCTGTCCATTTTCACCTCATCTTCTGAAGTGTGAATGTAGTAGACTTTATTGCCTGCTAATAAGAGTTGAGTGAAAGTGGAGATGGGTACCCCAGGCTGATCTGTGCATTCAAGATGACCACGAACAGGTGGTCTGGTAATAGTGAAAACTAAGTTCTCATCTGGACTATTCAGGTCACTGGTACTAAGCAAATCGGTAGTAAGGGTTACCTTCCCTCCTTCCTTCAAAGAAACTCCTTTGCTGACTACATCTGGGAAGACAATATCAATGCTGCCTATTGTCACATAAAAGTAGCGGTCAATGAGAGGGTTTATTCCATCTGTCACATCAAACTTGATAAGATCACGAACTCCTTGTTGGCCAAAATGCACATATCGAATCAAGTTTCTATCCACTTCATCTTGGGTGAAATTCATTCCCAGGGTGATATTTTCAACTCCACCTGAAGGCTTTATTCTCTGCAACAGGCCTTGTCCCGGCCCGTAACTTATAATGTACATCAAGGTTTTGTCTTCAGAATCAAGATCAGTAGCCTTCAATATTCTGTTATTAATAGTCCTGGTTTCCCCTATTTCAATCTCCAAACCATCATTGATGGCTATTCTGGGTGTCTCATCATCTACAGGAATAACCATGATGGGTACCATTTTCCTAACAGTGTGTTTACCATCTGTAAGCTTTACCTCAAAACTGTCTGCCTTTGTCTCAGAGTCATCATGTTCGTAGAGTATGTTGGAGCTCTCTGTTATCTGATCCAAGGCGAAGCTCTCCACTAGGACAGTTCCATTGACCAGCTGGTTCACTATGTGGCCATGCCTGGGAAGCCTGGTGATTGTGAACGTTAACTCATCAGCAGGGACATCTGCATCAACTGCATTGAGGATAGGGGTATCAATAACCAGGCTCATGCCTTCCATCACAACAAACTCTCGCATAAAGATTTCAGGCTCTTCATCGTTGATTGGCATAATAACAATGGGGAAGAAGTGCCTCTGGGAAAAGTTAATGCCATCAGAACAGCGCAAAGCAAATCTGTCTTCAACAGGCTCTACACCCTTATGTATACTTTGGACATAAAAAATATGCCCTTGACGGAGGTCCTTCAAGGTAAAAGCACTTATAGCTACACCTGCCCTGGATTTTTCAGATCCTGGAGCAGGAGAGATGTTCTCTACATATCCAGATGCGGGCTGAGAAACAATTGTGCATAGTATATCATCACTAGGAGTATCCACATCTTCAGCCCTGAGGTGAGCAAGAGTAATGACCCGTTTGTCACCTTCTGTCACCATGAACTGTTCCCCCACAAAAATCTCTGGAGCTTGACTGTCAACAGGAAGAATGGTCACCAAGACTGAAACTCCTTGAACAACACTGCCCCTGACACGCCACTTCTCAGATAGGTCAGACAAGGTAAGGTTGAAGGCATCCTCCTTGGGCAGGAGGCCTATTTCGCCACCAGTGTGAGCATACACCACAACACCATCGAGCAGATCTCTCTGGGAAAATCTCTCTGCAGGCACCCCTTGAACCAGGATGCTCCCATGCTGAGGAGGATCCTCTACCATGAAGGTCAACATTAAGTCGTCTGTATCCTCATCCGTGCCCTGAATGACATTAGCAGTGATTTCAGCAGCACCATTCTCGAGCACATCTAGGTAGGAACCAAGAGTACCCGGGGGCAATCGTAGTGTAGGAACCTCATCATCAACTGGGTGCACACTCATTTTCAGTGTGATGGGGACAAAATGAACCCCATCACTCACATCAAGCCTGCAGGCATCACTGTTAGTCTCAGCTCCACTGTGCACATATACCACCCTCCCTTGTCTGATATCCTCCAGGCCAAAGATACCTCCTGGAATCAGACTGTACCCAGAAAGCTGAAGCTGGCCATACCGAGGAGCCTGGGTCAGGATAAATCTGAGACGGGCAAGTTCAGTGTCTGTGTCACTGGCATCCAGCTCAGTTGGACTAAGGACATGGCTGCCTCCCTCAGGCAAAGCAAAGCCAGTATTAGTAATTTCGGGAGGCTGGTTATCCACAGGCTGCAGGTAGATGGTGAAAGTCCCTTTGGCTGCATTGCCAGCCGCATCTTGCACTTGATACTGAAACTGAATCAAATGAGGGGCCACACCCAGCTCTTCCTGTGGGGGTCGGTATGAGATCTTGTGATGGTTGATCTGGGCTTGGGTGAAGTGTGTAACTTCCACAGAGTGATCCTCGGTCAGCACGAGGGATCCAAGGCGTGCTCCATATACATCCGGAGGGTGGTTGGAGTCAGTGTCAGTGGGGGGCTGGGTTACTGTGTAGCGAAGTTCCCGGTCTCCTGAATCCTGATCTGTGTAACACAAGTGCTTCCTCCGCAGGGGGGTCACCTGCTGTTCTGCAACTATTAAGTGCAGGCTGCTGCTACTGTGCAGTTCTGGGGCCACTCTGTCTACTGGATGTACCCGGATCACAAAAGTCTGTGGTCCAGAACGGTTGGGTGGGTCATTGTCATCCTGGACTCTAAAGATGAACTGGTCCAACACAACCCCAGGGCCAGGGCTGTGAGCCCCAAAGTGGTGGTAATAGAGACGCCCTTCCACAATGTCCTGTTGCAGCCACTCTCTCACTGGCTTTTCATAGATGAGTGAGCTCCCTGCTAAACCTGGCACCCTCCTCCACGAAAAGCCCTCATCTTCTTCCTCCTCTTCCCAGCCAGGAGGTGGTTGTGCTTGACGGAGGAGGAGCTGCCCAGCTGTGGGGCCAGACTCCACTGTGAAGAGCAGGATGGCATCCTGTGAGTCAATGTCAGTGGCACTAAGAGCACGGGTGGTGATGGGCACTGTTTCACCCTCAGCCATGGCAAGTCCCGTGTTAGCATTAAGTAGGGGTGGCTGGTCATCAGTGGGCACCAGGGTAATGGGGAAAAGGAACTCAACGCGGTGGCGAGAGTCACCGTCTTCCAGCCGCAGCACCAGGTTATCACTGAGTGGAGATTCGCTGCCATCGTGCTGGTAAATGACCCGGCCTGCTGCCAGTTCAGCCACTGTGAAGTGTTTACGAGGAGCAGCAGGTCCTGGAGTGTCCTGCAGGAGCGTGAGGTGGCCATGCCTCAGCCCCGCCACCACAGTCACCCGCACCTGCTCAAGGTCATCCTCATCACTGATCAGCAGGTTGGGGCTGGGACCTGGGCCTGAGAGAGGCCGTGACTGCCCCTCATAGAGCACGAGGCCAGTGTTGCGCGTCACCACTGGTGCAAGGGTGTTCATAGGCTTCACCACAATTACGAAGGCAAAGGGCTCTGAGGCAGCACCCTCTGGGTCCAACACCTCCAGCTCAAGCTCAAAAAGCCGCTCCCGATCAGAGTCCTCCACAGGTGGCTGATAAGCAATGCGCAGCTCCCGCACATCCCGCTGGCTGAAAGAGGTGACAGGCAAGCTCCGATCATCCGTGCTGACCATGTGGCCTTGGCCAGGGCCAAAGGGAGAGGTGATATTGAAGACCAGCAGATCGGGTGGTGACTCGGCATCCTCAGCTGACAGCATGTCAGGCGTGAGAGCGGTGAGCACAAACTGGTCCACCTCCATCATTAGCATGGCCAAGAAGCTGGGTTTGGGGGCCACGTTCTCAGTCCCGGCCCTAATCCGCACCAGCACCTGGAAGTACTCGCGCTTCAGCAGTGCCCCGCCGCCCGACGCCTCCCGCAGCTCGGCCACCAGCGGCACCAGGTCGCGGTTCGGGGAGCCGCCGGCTGCCGTGTGCCGATAGCGCAGCCCCAGGCGCAGGAACTCCTCGCAGTCCCACATCGAGGAAGGCACCGGGCCGTCCCCCACCGCTTCCCCGCCCGCGCCCGCCGCCGCCGAGGGGTAGTTGAGGATCTCTCCATAGCGGGGCAGACCGGCCAGCAGCGGCAGCAGCCCCACCCGGCAGCGCTGCCGGCTCGGCTCGAAGGCGAACTCCAGGCTGCGGGCGTCCAAGGGGTTGCTGGTGCCCCGCAGGCGCTCCACGGTGAGAGGCAGGTTGCGGATGACGATCTCCAGCTGGGTGAAGAGCACTTCCACCTCCAGCACCAGGGGCAGCACCAGAGAGCGGCTCGGCGAGTCGTAGCGCAGCTGAAGGCGGACGCGGTCCCGGGCGGGGCTGCGGCCGCCCAGGTGCGAGTACTGCACCTCGCGGGCTCCGAAGTCGCAGGGGAAGCGCCGGGGGCTCAGCCGGCCCGGGCGCTGCCACAGCGGGTCCTCGTCCAGCACGGTGAGGTGGCACCGGTCACCCGGCTGCACCTGCAGCACCAGGTCCCGCGCGGGGTCCAGCCAGGCGGAGCGGCCCAGGGGCACCCGCAGCCCGCGGTTGGCCACCACCACGGGGACCGCCTCCGGCGACCACGGCGAGGAGACCGCGGCGCTGCTGCCTGGGGGCGGCTCCACCGCCGCAACCCAGGCGCAGCCGCCCAGCAGCGGCAGCAAGCCGGTCAGCAGCCGCCACGGCGTGGCGGAGACAGCCTGCATCGTCCTTGCCGGCGGAGTGAAGCGACGGAAAGCTCCGGCAGCGGCCGAGTCGCGGCCCCGCTCACCCCGCACACACGCTGCGCTCTGAGCCCGCCGCGCTCCGCTCCGGAGGGGAGCCCCGCGGCCCGGCTAGCCCCGCCCCACGCCTCCGAGCGGCCAATGGGCACCCGCGGGGGGCGAGGCTGCCACTCGCGATTGGACAGGGCGGTCTGCCAATCATGGCAGTTACAAGGAGGGACGGGCTCCCCTCCCCTCCTCTCCCCTCCCCTCCTTCCCGCGGCCGCTCAACAGGTTGCGGAGGAGAAGGCGCCGGGAGAGCGCAGGGATGAGCCTTGGTCGTGCGCGAACGGGGAGGCGGCGGCCACAGAGCGCCCTGCTGGCGGCATCCGCCGTGGGCCGCCCAGAGCCCTCATGTCGGGAGGAGGGCGGCGCTGCTTTCCCGCAGCGGAGGAGCGCACCTCTGCCCGCCCCGGGAGCAGCGGGAGCGCACCGCCGCCCCTGCGCTGAGCTTCCCCTCTCCCGCCTGGCTCCCGGGGGCAGGGCTAAAGCTGGGCTGTCCCCGAGTCGCCCTCGGTTTCCTTTCTTCTCAGGGCTCGGGGCCAGGTGAGCGCGGGGCGGCGGCTCCGCACGGGTTGCAGCGGCAGCAGGAGCGGGGCTGCCCCAGAGCCGAGCCCGGATAACGGGGGAGGGGGGCGAGGAAATTGCCCAAGGGCAAACGGGGCCAGTCACACGAGGGGAAGCACCCCGGGGCTGCCGCCGGAGGGATGTGGAGCCCTGCGGGCGGCGGCGTGCGGAGCTGCCTGCCGGCACCGCGGGTCCGTGCGCCACAAGGAATATTGGATCGGTATCTCCAGCGCAAAACACATCAGCTAGTACCAGTTAGTGTCCAGTTTCACTTCTTGGAGGCGACTCGTCACAGCGGCGGGTGAATGAAAGCTTCACGGTATTTCTGCCACCTTGTGCCTGCAGTTAAAAGCACATTAATGAGAGCCCGAACTTGGAGTTCCTTGCTCTTTAGAATTTCTGGCACCAGGCTCTAAGTTTTGATTCACCGTCTGTCGCAGTTGATAAAATTCTTTCTTGTTTATGAAATGTGATCCACAGTCCGGTTTCTAGCAAAGCAAAAAATACCACAAAGAAACAGATTCAAAAAGAGCGCAAGGATGTTTCAAGATCTGTATAGTTTTTTGATTCCTTCTTTTAAAATTATCTTTTATGCCACCTTTCAG
Organism: Climacteris rufus; assembly: GCA_013398175.1. NCBI lineage: Eukaryota > Metazoa > Chordata > Aves > Passeriformes > Climacteridae > Climacteris > Climacteris rufus. Next base: position 257,359 of record VZRZ01001083.1, read on the forward strand.
TGGTGGAGCAACATTATGGCACGTGATCTTGTTTTGTGTATGGAAAACTTGAGTTTGTAATTTGAATTTTGCAAGTGTGGGCACAGTCAGCTCCATTCACACTCAAGTATTCTTTCCGAGAAATAATTCAGCTTGGTTTGGGGTAGGGGGACATCACTGGATGTCTACACTCAGTTCTACAACACTGAATTACTGTAATTTGTGATGTTTTTGTATTCTCTTATTGACATACCTGTGGAATACTGCTGAAAGCTATTTTATTAAATAAGTCTCTACAAGATACTTATGGACTTGGATGCTACTGCAGGAGGTAGTAATTCTAGTCGATATCTAGTAAGTTAAGCAGCACTAATACCGTTTCTCTACCCTTAGAAGCATTCATCCAGCATTTCAGCAAATTAATGTCTTATTTGTATGCCTCAAAGGAAGATATTTCATTAAAACCTTGAGTGCCAGGACCAAGGCATTCTAACCATTTTTTCTTTTTTTAAGATATTTAGATATTTAAAAATATCTTCTGAAAATAAAAGGAAACTAAAAAGTAGTAAAGGGATGGAATTGGCCCATCTCTAATACAGAAAATTCTTATTTTCAGTGGATACAGGGTCTGGTTCTTTGACTGCTGTTATCTCCATCACCAAGTAGTAAATCTCCATGTACAAACAGCAGAAGTCCTCTTTTTTTTTTAGGAGTTGCTGTCTTGTCAAACAAGCCAGCGAGCTCTTGTGTCACAGTCCAAGTACAAAGTGCAAGACACACTTTATTTCTCCTTCTTCTCACAGCATAACATAAAATACAAAAGTGCTCCAGGTTACAGAATTGATGAGCATTTTGAAAGCATTTTCCTTGGCTTGTGCTAACACTTGTGTTCAAGTCATATTTGAAGAAAAATCATCTAGCTAAGTTCTGATCTAATGACATAGATGTAAATCCAAAGCATTTTCCTATCAATTGTCTCTGAAGTTAGCATAGCAAATCAGAATTTTGCCCAATAACATATCCATTTATCCATTACAGTTAATTTTCAATGAATAAAGGAACTGATATGTGACAAGGAAAAAACCCAATTTACATGTCTGCATGCAAGCTTGCAGCTCTGCTATACTACTAAACTGTATTTCCAAGTCTAAATAGAAACAGAAAGCTTTAAGACAAAGAAGAGCTGCTCATTTAACAGAACATTAATAAATAAAAATGAGCTCTGAAAATCTAGTGATGGATATTTCTTTTGAAGTAAACTACCTGTCAGTTCAGCAAGGTAAATCTATATTTTAAGAATTTTTTTTATTTAAAAAAGAATGCAAATTATTCTTATTTTAAATGCAACCCTTCCTGAAGACATCTGGCTTCTGCTTTTGTTGATGGATCAGAGATTTATGTTCCTTATTGAATCCTACACAATTTTCAATCCTGTGCAAAAAACCCAGAATTAAACTGCTTTCCAAGTCTTCATACAAATGTATAGTTATCAAAGACTGCCCTCTGTTGATATTGCATAATCTTAACTTCCGAACAGTAGTGAAGCCTGATTTTTATTACATTGCTTTTTGTAGCTTTTTTGTCCTAAATGATGGAAATAATTCCAGATATGCTCTTCAAATAAGTTAGCAAAAACAAAACAATTTTGATTGCTAAATACTGGTAAAGGAGGCTAAATATGACATACAAATGTCAAGGGTTTTTAACATTTTCCAAGAGTGTGAGTATTTCATAAGTTACAAGTGCAAACACTTTTGCCATCTCTTGCCAGTGTGTAGTTATTGTCTTCCCAAGGAAATCAGGAGAGCAGGGGAAGAGGATGGAAACAGCAGATGGGATCTGTGGGAGTATTTGGACACTTAATTGGTCATGTAAGTAATTTAGCTATTACAACTCTGAAGGCCATGTAGAAGCAAGGTGTACAGTACCCGCTGTGCCACAGAGTGTCATTCACAATATGTAAAGTAATTTGGTCTTCAAAAACCAAAGAACAATCCTGTATGAATAGTCTGCTGAAACAAAGTAAGAATTTGAAAATTTTAAATCAGCCAGCTGAGAGAGTGTTTCAGTTCCCTGTGTGTCGCTGTACTTAATCAATAACCTTTCTGTTGCTTCCATACTATTTTTGTTCTCTTATTTCGTTAATGAATTATTACACAAGTCGCCATTTATAAATTATCTGGCATAGGTTTTTGCCTGGATATATGCAAGAGTATTGCTAAACTCTAACTTTCAGTCTTCCTTTTCCTGCCAGGTATCTCTGGAGGCAGATAGCTGCCTCAAGAGTCCTCTTTGGAATGTCTTCTTTTCTGTCACACTCTGTAAATAAGGCATTGAACCAGGTCTTGAACCTGTTCACCATTTTATTCATGACTTCTGTTTCAGTCCAAATATCTGTTGCCCTGCAGGCGGAGGTGTTCCAGAAAATTCCAACATCACTAAATCTGGCATCCATAGTTTAATTTCCCATTGCCTTGTAGTATGAAGAAATTTATCTGGTTTCTGTCAGGATTTCTGTCAGCATTCCTTGAGTAGTGAAATTTACACAGTTGCTTCTCTAAATTGTTTTGGGTTGATGCTGGGATGAATATAGTGCTGGTTTGTAAATTTCATGTACCTGCAGTAAATGTGACCATGCAACCTAGCCAAAATTCACACCAAATCCAATCCAAAATCACCCTCCATCTTTCCAAAGTTCTTCTTAGATTTTTGTCTTATACCTTATGATGTCTAATACCTTTTGTCATAATACTTTACGATGTTTCTCCTGCTGCTGCCCCAGTAATGCTTTTCACCTGTCTGGCACTGGTGCTCTGCCCACCCTCCATGTTCCTGGTGCTATTTTTACTTCGACCTTGGCTCTTTGAAAACCTACTTTTCAAGTCAACCTTCTTCAACCTCCTTCCCACTTTAGATCTCATCAGAAGCAATGCGTTTTCCTTTATATGTTTTTTTTTTCCTCTGCCTTTTGATCACTCTCACTCTTTTTGTTTCAAAGCCAAAATACAACTTCTTGATCTATTAACAAAGGGAAAAGACTTGGTAATTTACTAGACTAAATAAGTTGTTCCATCAAGCTTCTCAACCTATGGTTTATGTCTTCTGTATGGACTCTGAAGTTTTTTCAGTATGATTATGGAATTTATGACATTATTTTTAAATATGCACTGACACACACGTCCTTTGATGTGTATTGAAGGCAACAAAAAAGACACTATAAGCAACAGAGCTATTTTCAAAAAATATTTATAGACCTTAAGACCTAGAGTGTCTCTCAGATTTCCCTTGGATAAAATTGGTGAGGGGTTGGAAATGTTGACAAGAAGTGGCCGAATACTGTCATCAGTGACAATGACAATTTAATCTCAATGTGCAATCCAGAATAGGTACATGTTTTTGTGTGTATGTATTGTGTTAGATATATGTTTGTAAATTATAGTTATAATGAAATCGCGTATCACAAGGAATTATTAGTACAACATTTCATTCTAGTACAGGTCTTAAAGGAGATTGAAACTTTTTGGAGTACAAACTGACTACACTTTGATATCTTTGACTGGTAGTGGCAGTATTCTGTTTAGTGTTCAATTTATGATTTTAGGGCTACCCCCATATAATAAGCACAGAAAGACTTGTACATAAATGTAATAAATTTTAAGATATTTAACAGAAATTGCTATGAAAAAAATAGAAAAGCCTTTGACCACATAAGCCTATCTTTTCTTCTGGCCTGCCATAGAAGCAGAGAATTAATAATATTTGCCCCAGGTTGACTTTCTTATGGTAAGTCTATGAAGTAGCTTGAGAGAGAAGTTTGGCAGCTCCTGTAGAATGAAGCTGTGCATGCTTAAATTTAATTCAGAAGGTGACTTTCCTCCATCATGGGTTACTATGGTTAATTTTCTGTATGTTTCGTGGTTAGCTGAAAGATCAGTGGTGAGGAGACATTGTACTATACAAAGTACTCACATCATGTTAGGGTGGTTCATTCAAAGAATCAATCCACTTTTCTCTAGAGGAGCGATCTCAGTGGTCGTGAGGCTTCTATAACATGAGCATGATATGTTCTTCTGAAAACAATTGCAGCAATATCTAGATGAGTGTTACTCTCTTATGCATTTTGGATGTCTGCAGGTTTTATGGAAGGAGGTATATTTGTCTGTGAGTGAGTTAATTAATGAAAACAGTGCAGTAATTCTGTAGCTGACAGGGGATTATATTTAGTAAAAATATTTAGAATTATTTTAATTTATCTGAGACAAGATGCTCATGTTTGAGTATTAATAGAACTCTTTTCTATCAACTAAATATTTTTTATACACACCTATACTACAAACATGACACACTGCATGTTTTATATAGTATACAGTCATGTTCCATGACAAAGGCTGTTAAGCTAGGTCCAGAACTTCAGTCAAACAAGCTGTCAGGTATCCCTAAACTGAATGCTTTTAATAATTCAGGATGCTATGGTATGTGTTATAAAATGAAACAAAACACTTTTGAAGAATGATCTGCCATCTCTGCATTGACCTTGGATAACTATTAAAATTGCATATGAAAGGCTGAAGAAGTTGCAGTTTAATCACTTAAGATTCCCTTCACTGTAATTTTTTCTGTCCCACTTTATAAGAGAAATTTTACCTAATCTTTGTAGCTTTGGTTGTCATAACAAAACCACCCCACACAGGCAGTTTCATCTTATTATAATTCAAACAGTATCACTGCCAAATATACATTTTCCTGTGACTGTAAACTACTGGCCTTTATGTAAGACATCCACGAGCTGGAAAGTAAATGAGAACTAAGCTTTAAGATTGTGAAGAGGACAAGAACCAGCATCCCCCATTCCTTTTGATATCCAGGTAGTGATGTCAACCTCTTAGTATGTTTCCTTTCTTCACAGAGATTTCCTTAAGTTAGTGAATGTTAACTTGAATCCCATTTTACACACAACTGGAGTAAATACGCAGATGTCTTAGCCTTTTGGGTCTGATACTGTGACTTCCATTCAAATAAACCTTGTACTAAAAACTCTTCAATGAGTTTTGGCATGGTAAGAACCACAATCAGTTGAAAACATGATAGATGAGGATTTTATTAATATGTAAGACATATGTATGTAGGTGTCTGTTCACCTACATACCTATAAAAGTTAGGCATTTTTGTAACATTGCAAGTTGATTTCCAGGCATTTGTGTAAAATTGTTTCAAACCAGTTCTCCAGAACTTTCAAATGAACCATCAATTAGTGTCAACATATAATATGAAATAGGAGCTGTTCTGGAGCAAGAGCTATTAAACCACTACATAAACTGATTTTACCTTGCTAGGATTGCAGTTGTTCATCACAGACAAAACACACTGGTTAGTAAGTAAGAATCCCAACTTCAGGCTACATGGCATTTGAGAGGAAAGATTTTTGAAGGCATGGATAAGCACTTAGTGTCTAACTTCATCTTTCCAGCAACATAGACATTAACTGGAAGCCAGAGAACAGCTAGGATTTGTGTTTGGAAAAAGATATTTGCAGCACCACCGAGGTACAAGTCTCTCGGAGAAAGGGGGCACCATGTGCTCAGCACAGAGTTGAGAACATGCACCTGGCTGACCTTAAACAGAACCCCAAAAAACCAAACACTTGGGTATGGCAGTTTCAGATTTCCTGTCTCAATTTTATGTGTGTAGAGTGTGAGAGGCAGAATATGACTGCCTAAGACGAATGATCCTTTGGTCCATTTCCCTTTTTAAACTTAAGTTTTGTAGTTAAATGAGCTTATGGGATTTTAGTAAGGAGACAGTCTTTCAAATATACATTCAATAACCTTACATGAAATGTGTTGTTCCTCACCCCTTTGGACATAAAAAGACTGCATTTAGGCCAATTTTGCTGTCTGACTTAGACCTTGCACCTTACTTCCTCCATTGATACAGTGTTAACCCAGGGTTTATCAGCCCTGGCAGGAATAGATTTGAACCACTTATTGCTGCCTTGATATTAGAAATCAAGAAATTTTGACAGCTGTAAGACAGACACCACTCCATAGACTCGTCTTATAATCAGTGGAGGAAAGTGGAGGTTAGAGGCATCTAATCCTGTGAAAGATGTTTAAGAAGTGCTTATGTCTTTCCATCTCTGCTATGGGAAAGCTTACATTCCTGGCTTAGACTAGATTCTTAACTCCTAAACTTGCAAAATTAAATGTGATAAGTGCCACTCCACATTATAAGAGATTGAAAAGCTCTAAGCCTATTGGCTCCAGGGCTTCTACTTTTCAATTATTAAAAAACATATTTTTAGATGCACTTCCAGAAGTTCTGACACTTCATTTATACTCATATTCCTGAAGAAGTTAAATCTTTTATTAAGTATCCTTAGGCTTGCATGTGATAGACCTGTCTTTAGTGCTGTGATATGGAAAGGCATCCAAAGCCCAGATGTTTTAGCATGTGCAAAGGCTGGTGTTGGGATTTTGGAGTGGTTTGTTTACAAGGAAGTAAAAATAGTTAACTATCAGTTTCAAAACCTTGCCCATCATTCTGATGTCTCTGTATAATACAGCTTGGTAAACCAAATTAATCTCTCATAAAGTGGGAATGTATGTAGCCCAATGGCACAAAATAGAGAGCAAGTAGTATTTTGCAGTAAGAGTTTCTGGACCTGCTTAATGACTGAACACACTGCATGTGCAGTTACCTTCCCCAGTTTTAAAAGCAGTTGGCTGTAAAACTTCTTTTTTTTAAAAAAAAAGTTCAATTAGCAAACATACACTCACCAAATAATGAGGGATAGGGTCAGAGGCCACCAGTATCTGACCCACGATAAACTTTACTCTTGCATACTTTACTCAGCATATAAATCTGAAGTGCACCAGGTAAACCAAGATCTCCATCAGGGGCTATGCAACAGCATTGCCAATTGCCTTAGATAGCTAAATAAGTATTTGCAGTCAGATAACCTTAGTATTTGAGTATTTAGGCCATTTCCAACTATATTCAGGGAAGTAAAATTGGCAGCTTTATTTGAAAGACTCTCAGCTGATAGGTGAGGTGTATGTGGTTTGTATACATGCTAGATCCACTGTTCACAGAATTTTTTGAGCTGTGTCGCCATCGGGCCTGTATCTCCATAAACATTGCTGGGACATTTATGGGGTATGTCTGCTTGACACACAGCCTGTGATTACCCTGCAACCAAACAAGCACCTTTGTATCTTTGCACCTTTTCCAGACATGGCAGTTTTCCCCATTACTGTTTAAGCCCTTGGTCTTTAGTATTATGCTCATAGGCTTTAAGAAAAATATTTTTTTTTTCCTTGTTAAACCATCTGTTCTGTGCTCATTATGGATTAAATCCCACGCTGAAGATTCAGATCAGCACTAACCACATCATATATATCCATAGGAGAATTCTCCCTCCCTGGGGTTTCTCATCTATGAAAACATTTGAATTAACCACAATTCTCATAAAGCAAGTCCCCATTTCTCTATGCAGTATTCCAAATAATTCATTTATATAAAAACTTATTCACTGTAATATTATACCCTCCATAATATATCTAGGTTTAGATTTGCTTTTCTGTCCCATAGTGTAGACTGATAAGAGGTCAGTAATGAACACAACACAGTGTTGCCTGAGCAGTTATTCCTAGTTCAGAACCCGTTTAAATGCCCCAGAAAGTTTACATTGTTTTGTCTAATAAAATATTTTAGACTTGTGGAAGTTAAATTTCTTCTATCACTTTTACTTATATTTCTCAAGCCTGTAACTGTCTGAGAATTTTCTTATCTGTTTTTCCATGACTACACCAGGACTTCTCGGTGAAGTTTTCAGCTGAGAAGCAAATGTTCCTCAGTTCTGAAAAAAGGCAGTGCAGAATATGGTAAAACAACAGAAAGAATAACAGAAGCAAACAGTCTGAAAGCAAATAAAGAAAAAGCATATGTATATGATATCTACTGAAAAAGTTCCCAAAAATACACACAGACAACTGAGTCCCTACAATCTCTCTGCAAAATAAAGTGTCACTGATCATAGATCATCTATTGTGATTTCATTGTTGTTTCTGGGTTTATGTAAGAGTGTCTGAAAAAGATAGTGAGCGATCTGCCATGGAGATTTTGGGTCTTTATGGTCTGTTTGTTTTAAGGAAGAGGTAAATCAGTTGATATGTACAAATAAACTGGTGAATAGAGCACCTTCTCAAGAAATACTGAAGGTGGATTTTAGACTTTTGACTGCTGAGGAGACTTAAAATGTTTCTCTCACTTACCTGAACTGCCAGGCTAAGAACAATTTTGATATGCCTTCTGTCCTTCCTGGTAAAGCTGGACTAGCAGAGGGCCCAGTGAAAGGAAGGGCCATTTACTGTCCAATCTAATGACTGAAGACTCCACTCCACCTCAGCCCTGAAAATTAGATGAGACACAGGAAAGAAAGAAGAAATAGTCTTTGAAGCTTTTCTTGCTGTGCACTTCACAAAAACCATCAATCCCCTTCAAATGAGTGCACTCCCACAGCATAGCCAGGAATCTGAATGAATGGAAACATCTCATTATACCTGACTGCAGATGTCTACAGTGCAGGTACTTCTGTGCTCATCTCTCCAGGCTCCTTTTGTTATCAGTGGAAAGAAAAGCTGCTTTAATTTGCAATTCATCTGACCCACCTTGGGTATCTACTTCAGAATAAGATGAATAATGCTCTGAAAGCATCTCCGTTTCCATTTACTACAAGAAAAGCCTGGGTGAGTAGGTCAGATGCAGCAAAGGGATGAAAAAAGCTCTTCTAAAAGAGCATCATTTCTGTCCTGAAAATGGGAACACTGGAGACTTGAGACTGAATTGCCCTTTATCTGTGCTGAGCAATATATAACAAGGAACCTGAAAATATCACTTATATCAGAGGCTTAATGTTTACATGTCTGTGGTTATTAATATTTTCTCCTATCTGCTACAAAGTGGCAATAATAGCACTTAATCTTTGAAGAGGACAATATGTTAGAAATTCTGAAATGCCCTGAGATTACAGTAGTCAAAATGCACATTTCTAAAGAGAAGCAAAAATGTTTTTCGAGAGTAACTGATGAAATACAGTGAAAGGCAGTGCATTTCACATTGTTCTTAATTTTGGTTTTTTTGCACTTCTAATGATTAGGTCCTACACCACATCTGAATTTTTGCCCATTGTGCATCACAGCAGCACTACTACCAATAAATTATGTTCAATTTGGGATAGTCTACTGTATCAACACAGATCCTGTAATCAATACTTTTCCAAGACGTATAAATATATTGATATTAGATGTATTATACTTTGAATTAAGTGTAAGTCTTCTTATGTTTTGCATGAATATTTCACAGGATAAAATGCTCGAACTTGTCAATATTAGACAGCCATGGACACTTAAAGTGTTTAAGTTATTTGTAAATACACAGTAAAAATTGCACTGTACGTTTTCCGAATGCATGAAATATAGTTCTGACTTAGTGAATTTCAATAGTTTAAACATTATGTAGAACATTTACATGAATCTCCCTAAAGGCTCAGATCTTCATAGTAAAAACAAACAAACGAACAAACAAACAAACAAAAAACAAAAAAAACCCTTTATTATTACTTATTTTATTATTAATATTATTACTTCTTTGTTAAGGATTTTATTTGCAAAGCATTGAAGCTTAGAACCTATGACGTAGGTCTCTTCCCTGTCTCTTCAGAGAATTGAGTATGCTGCATCCTTTGACAAGTTATGTCATCTCTTCTTAAATTTTTTTTAAAAATTTTAATTCAGGATGTAGTGATAGTTTTGGGCTTGGTCTGTGATCTACAGAAATATTTAGGATCTCAGTTTCCATAGAAACTAATGAAGTTTAAGCTTGAATATACATTTATAGGTTCAACCTTTGGTCCTCGTATTTCTCCGGTGTCTAACCTTGTGAAAAGTGCAGCAGCCTACTTATCAGGAAAGAATCAGAAAATTGTAGGAAAAACTAGCACTAAAAACAATGTCAGGTGGTCAAGTAGTCCACTTTCCTGCCCTAGGGTGGGATTAACTCAACCTAGACCAAATACCTATTTGTCTAATGCAACAAAGCAGATTGCCTGGGGAGCCCATGCAATCTCTGCTAGTCAATCATAAGTAGAGACGGTGCAGATCAAAACCTCTTACTCTGCCTTGGAGCAACCATGCACACATGGTGCACTCAAGGAAGGACAAGCTAAATCCCAGAAGATCTTTAATGATACAGTCTAAAGGCTGAGATGTCAGTTAAACTCTTTGATGGGAGCAGATCCACCTGACACGGCATAGGAGAGATTGCAGTGATTCAGAAGGTTGCCTGTGCCAAAACATGCATTTCTACCATACAGCCTTAAAGAACATTTCTTTACATAAAAGGAACAAAACCAAGACAAAAATAATGTTCTTTTCCATCACTCACTTTTACAATAGTCAATCCATCCCTAAGAGTGTTAATGGAACATATGCTGCTTTGGGAGTGGCATCTTCTATAATATTCTGGTTTTGTATGTCCATCAGTGTTGCTCTCTAACACTCTCTGTTAGTAGCTCTGTTATGATTTGTTTAAAAAGAATGCAATTTTATGATTGTATGTTGCAGAAATGATACCACTCTACTCAAAGATGTCCTTGTTTACTGCTGTTTTAAATATTTTGCCATCAGTGCACAAAAGGCTCTAACTGGATTTTGGAGTAATGGGAATACCTCTGTGTTACCACTAGCTGAATGTTTTTGCTGTCTTTAGTTAATTGCTGTTTCTAGTTATTGGTACATTTTCCCAGTTGCTACATTTCATACTCACTCCCATTGCTTTCCAAACAGGACTAACAGCAGTCTGGCTTTCTGTCCAGAAGTGTAGTCCTTCCGTGGTTCTAAGCAGGACTCTTGTATTAATAAAAGGCTTTTGCATAGGAAAAATACCCAAACAGTGGTAAAATATGGGATCTGAAGATTAAAAAGAAATAGAATACATAAGAAATAAAGCCTGTTTTATATGAAACATTGCTTTTATAAGCAGTAAAGATACAGGACCCACTACACTCATGGAGTTAGATTCATTAGCAAGCAGAGTTTTCTTATTTTTTCCTTCAAATTCTAAATACATTTATCTGTATCAGTGTCTCCCACTGAAAAAACAACCCTAGCAGTAGAGGAGTAAACAAAGGTTTCCTAACCTTCCTAAGATTCAGTGCAAATATGTGGTTCAAGCTGTGTTCCAGAAGTGCTGTCTAAGGCTCTTAGAGATCCGTATCTTAGCACTTCTGCTAAACTTTTACATTACAGGCCACCTAAATAATGACATCCTGTTTTTTGGCTGGAGGGGTCATATACTTGCCCTGCAGTCCTTCCAGGGCTGTACTGCCTGACTTTCCTTTAAAGCATCTGAAATGTGCCCAATATGTGTCCAAAAGGCCATATATGTTCCTAGAAGACTCTCATAATCTAGAGCCAGCATGATCAGTAGACTACAGAGCTTCAGGAGAGAAATTATTAAACTTCCTTTTACCCAAAGGCACACACATAAAAATCCCACACAAAATCAATTTGATCTACTTTTGTTTAAAACAATTACTTCTGCCCTAACCAGTGGTCAGACAGAGAGAACTGGTGATATCCAGCGCTGATCAGACCACCCTCAGATATCTCTCAAAGATGGGTCCATCTCTTGGATGTTCTTGTGTACTTGTGTAGCATGTCATGCTGGTCATATATGAGCTCTCAGTAAATGCTGATATAAAATCTAGCTTGCTTTAAAAAAGAAAAAGAATAAAGTAATAATAAATAAAGTAATAATGCTGGAAAAATAAGCTACTTAGGACTTCATATCTTGACTCCACATCCCCCCCTCCCATATTTTTTCATTAGATACCTTGAGAGTGATTCAAATGCCTAATCACAGGTGTCTAGTGGTCTCTCAGATGCCATACAGCACCTGAGACATCAAACTAGTAAATGTTACAGAACCTATGGAAGAGCACCTACAGCCTTATGAAGCACAGAGGCAAGAAAAAACCTCAAAGGCATCTAAAAAATGCTACTGGGCATACTTCGAGACCTGAATCCCACCCTTCATATGTCTCAGATTCTCCTTTCCTGTGTTAAGTGTAAGTTATCTGTTAGCAGTTCCCTCCTAAACACACACAGGCCAGAATTCTCAGGTGGTGAACAGTCCTTAGCAAAGTTGAAGCCAGGAACTCAACTCCAGTTCTCTACTGTCAGACTCAGGAGTTGGCAACATCACCTGCTGTTTACCTGATCCCTCCTGCCTCAGTTTATTAAAAAAACAAAGAAAAAACCCCAAGAAACACTCTGTGGATTCCCCTCTTCACTGGTAAAGCATAGAAACAGCTCAGTTGTGACCTTGCTCTGCAATTCCTTCTCCTTTCCTTGGTGTCCAACTCGCTACAAGTACTTGTTGCTCTCATGGTCTTAACCTCTTGTTTGTCCTTCACTCTAACACCATGACAGGCTTCAGCTGCTCTGCTGTGCCTTAGCACTGTGAAATAGGAGCTGCAGGCATTGCCACCTGAGAGAAGCAGAGAAGGGAGCAGCATAGGCATTCTCATCCTTGGTCCAGCTTGAGTCTGTTCCTCGGGGTCAGACACCTGAGCTCATGCCAGGAGGACACAAAGGAGCCCTTCTCACATGGGAAGCAGTGCTAAGGGTATTACATGGAATTCATTCTGCATTTTTGGGACAAGACTGCTTGGGCCTGATGAAAATCAGGGTAACAATAGAGAAGTATTGTAAGTAATTTAAGTAGGATCTATTATTTGGTAATACTAGGAATGACTAAATATGCCTGACACTTTATACAAACAGCTGGAGAGAGCTGAAATAACTCATTTAGATTTGACTGGATTGTGATCTTGATAAATCACGCAGATATGTGATTGTCAGAAATCAGATTGTATTGGCCTTAGGTAGGCTGCTAAACAAGGACTGTAAAGCATATATCTGAGCATTGTCTGAACAAAGTAATCTCTTCAGAGCTGCAACAAGGCAATCATGAGGTGAGGAGAGGCTATACAGGAGGGATAAGCATGTCCTACCTCCTGCTGCTGCTCTCAAGGAGCAAGGGCCTTACATCTGTATGAGCAGAACCAACAGGAGGAGTTGGAGGGATAAACAGGAGGACAGGTGGATGAAGGAAAGGCAGGGTTGGGCACCCCAGATGTTAATATCTCATGGTGCTCTTATTCTTGTTTGTGAAATATTGAAAGTTCTTTAAATTGGGTGGGAAAGGAGCGAGGGGCAGGGAAACCAACAGTGGATAAGAATGGGCAGAGAAACTGTTAGAAGATTAGGCAGTATGAGATAATTTGAATCATTAGTGCCTGTTTATATACTCATGTTGTTTCTACCACACTTTTTCATGTTAAGCTAAAAATGTCTATTTTGCTAGCAGAGGGCTCAAAAATAGCAGTTGCAATGAAAAATTACCTGTTTTGAAATATTGCTTGTTTTGAGTGGGATTTTTTGTTTGTGTTTTTAAATGCAAGGATGAATACAGCTATTATAGCTGGTCAGTAAAGCTGAAAGCTTCTGCTTGCTTTTATGAGTGCAGGCCAAGCAAAGATAACAGAGCTTAACTTTGACAGGTAATTTGACAGAGTGAGCATTAGTAGTGTGGTTTAGTGCTTTATAATTCAGCAAAATGGTTTGGCTGTTCCCGCCCACAGTTATTCCTGACTTTTCTTCTCAAAAATTCCTTGATTGTTGGAAATGTACGGTAACTAAAATTTATGGTCTATTTATAGGTACAAGAACAAGTGGAAGGACTGATAACCTTAGCAGTGCCTTTACAGTAGAGTGAAGCTCTGTTCTTTCTCATATGCAAACACCCAGCAGCCAGCCCTAAATATATTCATGTTTTCATGTGCATGCACATAAGTATCCAGTGACAGTAACAGCAGTGCACCAAGATAGGCTTTCAGAGTTTTTCCATTTGAAGAGGGGATGACCTTCAGAAAGCCATCTAATTGTGATCCTGGTCGGCATTACAAGCCTTTTTATAATCTCTAAAATGCTTCATTTATTAATCTCAGGAAATATAGCTTCAGTGCTTGAGAAGCTTGTTATTTTAGACAAATATATTCACCTTTTGTAATTTCCAAGTCTTTTCATGTTACTAATCTGTTTGAAACTTCTTTGCATGTTAGTTATATTGTAAAATTCAGAAGTATTAACCCTGGAGCAATGTGATTTACACACATTTAATTTAACATGAGTCATATTTATGGTGGACCCATTCATGAGAAAAAGCATGAGATAGGCACACCAACAATATTGCTGTGGAGCTCCTGCAGCAGTGATGCAGGTTCCCATATGAGGCTGGACAGAGCAAGTCAGACCTTTTTGTGCCCTCAAGCCCCTGACAGAAGCTGAGAGAAAACTTTTCTGAAGTTTGCCTGCAGTAGCATTGATCCTGCACCGTCCAATATGAAGCATGATGGCAAGAGGTGGAGAAATTTGTCTGGAAGGCTATCAGCTGAATTAGAGCAGGCTTGCTCTACAAATCATCCTCTGCCTGCTAAGGGCTCCTTTGGCACCAGAGACAAGAAGACCTTGTCTCTGTTTTGTTCCTAGCTCAAAAGAAGCAGCAAAGTAACCAAAGTAGAAAGCAGTGAGGACTGAGAGGTGAGAGAGTATTGCCTGAAGGTGATAGAATGAAATGGTAATGTGGAAAGAGCAGAGATTTCCTCCTGTTTGAACAAGGCAGGAAATGGAGCATAATTTCGATGTGGTCAGAAGATCTCTAGCAAATAGAGCCTGGAAGTGATTCAGGATTCCTGAGCCTCCTGTGTTGTCAGCTTTAAACACTGCTTCCAAAATGTCTCTTCTCCTTCTCCTTGATTTATGCAGAAGTTGACAAATGTGCTACTATTAGCTAAAAAGGATCCAAAGAGCAAAACTCTGATGATGAACCTTATGGGTCACTATAATGCTACATAATGGATTTTCTGAGGGGGTCAGATTCTTTTTTTTTAAAAAAGCAAGATTTTCCATTAACATTCCCTCTCTCCTCCCTTTACTTCTTCTCCTGCTAGATTAGTAGATGAATAAATCTGCAAAGTCAAACATTCACAAATATCTAAATGCCAAAATGAATGTTACTTTTGCAGGAGAAGAAACCTCTGCTGATCTTGCCAATTGCCCATGTAATCAAAGGCAGATAGCTTATTTTTTCCCCTAGCCATTGGGAAACAGCTGTGGCCAGCCCTGTGTAATCCTTATGGAAAAACTGCCCTTACTCACAGAGAATAGCCCTGTGTACAGGTCAGTCATGAAGTCCTTCAAGAAAATGAGGGGAAATACATAAAACGTTTACGGCTCAAGTGATCTTTCAGCTTCAACTTTATTTTCTTTTTTCTTTCCATTTACCTCAGAATTGTCCTTGGATGAATCCAGTAACTCCGTAGGCTACTGTCTTGCTCTTTGATAGATGTGTTTCAATACTTTAAATATACTGCTCAAACTCTCAAGTCACTTTCTGAAAGCAATGGCAAACAAAACTTCTTCTCCTCTAATTTCTTTATGTCTGGTTTTCTAGTAGATTATGTTAAGCATGTTTTGGCATCAGGTTATGTATTTCTAAAAAGAGCAGAGTTATAATGCATCATAAGATGGATGGCATCCATAGCTATGTGCAAGGAGGAACCCTTTTGTACCTTTGTGAAAATACCAACTGGCTTTATAAATGTATGCTACAAATCTTGTCAAGCAGGACTGCAGACTCAAATAAACTTTCTGGTCTCTGCTCTCAAATGGAATGTTTGAGTGTGGCACTATGTGTTGTTAATTCGTGACTAAATATTTAACAAAGACACAAATTGTGAGGCCTTATTTCCTGGGCAGAAGGATGTTACTCCTATCTAAAGTTTCCAAATCACTGAAGCAAATTTGATTTAGCAGTTTGGTGTAACTGCCCTGTGGACAGCTTGATGCTTTAAGTGCAGAGTACAAGCATTTAAGTTAAATGTCTTCTGAGAAAGATTCATCATGTACAATCCTCGCTGAAGAGACAGTTGGAAGTGCTGTGACCCTCAAAAGTGGGAATTAATGTTTTGAGGGATTGTATCTTCATTATTCAATAAAGCTGTAAGTTATTTTTACTCGCTACTTTTGTGGATTTTCTTATTTTAATCCCAAAATGAAACCATCTGCTACCAGAAGTTTTTGTCCCCTGCTCTTATCAACAAAATACTAAATTACCTGAAATCTGGAAAAAGGTAATCAGTACTTAGAAATGAAGTGGTTTTATGGTATAGCAAATGCTCCTCTCAATTGTTGATGTTCTTATAAGTAGCAAAAATGAATGCATTAACAGAAAAAGGTTTGATTTGTCCTGTTCAAATGTGGATTTCTGCAACTTAAATAGGTGCATCCAAAACAGTTCTCAAAGTTCCTTTGATGGCCAGATATCACACCAGTTTATGAAACTCAGCATGAGTTTCATCTCATCTTAAAGCAGAAGACTACATTTGGTGCAATGAACCTCATTTCAATGGTTAGATCTCCACTGTGTTAGGAACTTAAATGTATCAGATATAGACACCAATAATCAGCTACATGGATCCCATGCATGCTATCTTCAAATCATGGTCCTACTTAAGCAGTAGGATCCCAGGGCTTTCTCTTCTCATTTTTGCTTAATAGAATGAATGCAGAAAGAATTTAGAGAACCAAGATTTTCCTTCAATTTTTGTGGTGTGGACTCATAGCATTACACTACTCTTTTTATTTCCTCTCTCTTAAATGCTCAGTTGTTAGCCATCAATGCTAGAAAGGTCTTTTCAACTGACTGCACAAAGCAAGAAATATGGTACTGCTTTATGCAAGTCTTAGAATGAAATGGAAAATTCCGATTTTGGTAAAGAAAGAAAAGAAACCTTACCTTGTTTGCAGCCTTTGTTTTGTTTGAACTATTTCTGTGTTAAGTGTAGACCTCTATTTTATTTTATAATAATGGTGATATCCTTAAATAGTTTGACCACACAAATATAGATAAGCTGTTTCAACTAGCAGAATAATTTATGTGCCCAAAACAGCACTTTTCAGATGTTAAAATTCATACGCTAATGTAATTCATGCAGTTGAGGGGAGGGGGGGTTGTTGTGGTTTTTTCTTAATCTTATTTTTAAGAATAGAATTGTGTTTTTCTTGTTTTTCCAAATCTTATTTCAAGAATACCAAATAAAAAGCAAATTTTTTTTCCTAGTAGTTTTTTTTCCCTATGCCTGCATTTCTCATTCATTCACTTCACAGTCATTCCTAGCTTTGTGAGTAGTATTAGTCATTGTGACTTTCTTGTTTTTGGAGCTCAAAATATCCAAGCAATTATCGCTCTCACTGTCTGGCTGTTAACTCAGTGACCTCTTATCAATTGTGAAGAGCTCTCATTCAGTGTTTGCCCTTCTCAGGTATAGGACTTTGGAATTAAGAAACTGTTGTCTCTACAATTTGAAAATTCCAGGGCTGATTTAATATTAGGAGCATAAGGACCTTCAAACATTTCCTTTCAGTTTGAAGTCCCTCACAATGCCATGACAGATAGATGCTAAAACTCCCCCAACAAAAAAAAAAAAAAAAAAAA
>VZRZ01001083.1:274962-337667 GCA_013398175.1 Climacteris rufus
AAAAAACAAAACACCACCAAAAAAAAAAAAAAAAAAAAAAAAAAAAAAACACCACAAACAAACAAACAAACAAAAAAACCAACACACACACACAAAAAGGAAAAAACAATGAAGAAAATTGTTGGATTGTTCTGTCTGGCTTGTATGCACATAATGGGACTACAGACATTTGTTAAAACTGTGGTCTGTGAAGATGTTATGTATCTTTGTTCTCATTTATCTATACCTCAGGAAAGGTGATTCTACTGTTTTTTCATGATGTGCTGCCTCTGTTCCCACATTTTAGTCACTGGATCTTTTCCTAAACAGATCTTGGACACTGACTCTAGCCTTCTAATAAACAGAAAAGCTCCTTATGTGCTAGTATTCATACCAGGATCTATTTTTTTCAAAACTTGGCTGCTTCAATTCTTCATCATCTAAATTCCCAAGCAAGCAAGGAAAGGGAATCCTTTTTTTTTTTAATTATTACTATTTTTATTTACTTTTGTTTTATTTTTGTTTCTAATAATTCTTCCAGTATTTGAAATTATCGTTATATCTTACGGGGTAAAACTATTGTTATATCTTCTGGGGAAAAAAAATAGTTGCATTCTGAATCTTGGCAAGATCCTGTGGTCTCTTCTGTCACAACAGCACAGTGACATTTGCCTATGCCACCCCTTCCCCAGCGGACACCTGTAAGCACACTTAATCACCTTTTTGCTTATATACCTTTAGTGAAACAATGAGATTCTCTGTGGAAGTACACCACTTTGAAGCATCTGAAAATAGCCAGTTTCTAGGCATATGCTTGCTTAGGGCAAGAATAGTTAGGCCTATATTTAAATTCTCCCTCTGAATGCCAACTCATTCCATGGGTATGTTTTCAGGTTACACCCTCATTGAACTCTGCAGGAGAGTAAAGATGCTGTCTGGGAAAGAAACAGTGAGCCAGCTGCCCAAATGCTCTCAACTAAATAGAGAAGCTGATGAGTGCTTTTTGTCATATCTATTTTGAGAATTACAATTTACAGTAAATGAAAAGATAAATACAAAGAGCGCAACAGTGCTGCCAGGAATATCAGTCCTGACAAGATGTGTCCCTTAAGGTCTGTCATTACTGTTATCAATCTCTGTGAAATTCAGTAGCAGTAAAACTATAATTTACTGTTTTGAAAAGAAATTTCTATCAACTGGGCAAAAACCCCATTCAGATGTTTGCCAGTCACTTACGTTATTTTTGGTTTAGAGAAAAAATGTTGAGATCCTTCAGACAAAACTTATAAAAAGCTTAATTGTGAGTACAAACACTTTAAAAATGGTCAGTTGAAAATGTTGATTTTCCCTGATTAGGAACACTATGGCTGTCTGAAGAGCACACAGGATCTCATGGGAGGGGGAAGGGGGAAGGGGAAGGGAAGGGAGAAGGTATGCTGTATGTTCCTCCCACCATTCTGATGCTGAGAGTGTGAGCACTTAATATGCAAACTATACAGGTGCTGTGCCAAAGAAAGGCTCAGCAGGCAGACCCTCATTTAAACAAGTGTGCTGGGCAGAAGACAGGGAAAATAAATTTTACAGTCTTTTTCTCTCACTGGAAACTGTTGATCTAGAGTCTGGTGTGCTTTAAAACCTTCAAAATGCTCCTAGGAAGAGCAGAATTTAGTTGCACCAATTTTATGTATAGATTGTCCACAGTAACAGTAGGTACGGGCACAATGTAGGCATTGGCAGTTATTTGACACGAGGAAGGCAATGCAGTGGCAGGACAGAAGGCAATCTCCGCGGCGTACTCGGCAAGTGTGAGTTACAGTACCAGAAGCCCTAACTCCAGTTTGGCAGTGCCACTATTCCTCTGAATAGCCTGGATCCAGTTACCATCCCTTTCAACTCTCCAGATTGGTTTCCTTAACCATGAAAAAGTAAGAAATTCACCTCTTTTCCAACCTACCATTAGTATTAATGACACACTCAGTTGGACTGTGCTTTGAAAATGCAAAATAGCTTTTATTTTTAGGAAAAAAGAAAAAGAAAATGAAAAATAATTAAAGGCAACAAGCTTTCATCAACTCACGAGTAGCAGAGGAAAATGTCATCTGCTTCAGTGTTCTCATGGGGTGCCTGTGCCCCACAGAGGATGTCTGTAGCTGCTCGATGAGCCATAGCACACTTTAATTAGCAGTTTGATGATAAGCATATGCTACACTCTAAAATCTTCTGAAGGTTGTCAAAGTCTGAGATTCAAAATTCCCTAGAAACAGAATATTTCTTGGAACAGGAGAACACAGAGGTAAAACCTACATTTGCGCTGTGTAACTTTGGAATTTGCCTAGTATTTGTCTGCCTGTTGGTAGCACATGGAAGATGACACATGCTCCATTTCTGAAGTGGAAATTAAGAAAAAAATGAACAGGAAGAACTATAAGTAATATTTTGTGTTAGTAAGCACTGGGATCTAGGGATGACAAGATGTGCATGTTTATGAATGGCTTGTGGAAGTGAGTCATCCTCTGAATCCCACACCTTAGCAAGTCTTTTGGGTCATTTGATTGTCACACCATGAAATCATACACATGCTTTTTGCTTTCCAGGAATTCTTTACAGATTTTGGAAAGCTTAGAAAAGGAGGTGTAGTTTTCTAAAGAAATACCTACACATGGTATGAAAAACCACATGGATTCTCTAAAATATAAATTAACTAACACATTTGAAATAATCTCTGCACTGTAGTCAGAGAAAAAAAACCAAAAAAACAAATCCTGACCAAGACCAGCTAATAACTTTCTGTGCTTCCTGTTTGAGATATTGCTGAGACAGAATAAACCAGTGGAGTACTTTGAAGCTGTTAAAACACTTCATTTTTAACCTTCATCAATGTAGCTATCTCAAGCAATGCCTTTGATATATCCTAAGTTTTGAAAACAAGTTCTTCTCCAGCATAAATTCACACACAAAAATATAGGTGAACTGAGTGCTCACACCTAATTTTGTAAGCACCAAAAAGTCTAATAATGAAAAAAATAACATCTTTAACGAAAGGAAAACCATATGTTCTATAATATGTAGTCTGTGCCTCATTCTCAAAGGAGAATATTCAACTTTACTTAAACAAATCTAGCACAAAATCATGCAGAAAATTGTGGCGGCGTATGTGGCAAAAGCCACAGCCCCCCAGGCTCAAGACTGGTGGGCACAGCCTGAGGTTGCCACAGTCTGAGGCATTCTCCGTGCTCAGGGTGAGTTTTTGGTTCACCCCCAGCGTCCCTTGTACCTTAGTTTACATATTTTGGTTGGTTGCTACATTACCTAATGTTCTGTATAAGGTTATGTTCTGGAAATTTCATTGCAGTTCGGTTCTCTATTGGTTATATGTTAATCCTTGCACCCCCGTAGGTTACTTTCCCCTGCTTTTACCCCTATAAATCCCCTGCTTTCCCTGTGTCTTGGCTCCTGGTTACTGACGCCTTCAGCTCTCCCGGACCCCTGCGCCGCCTCTCCTGGACCCTCAGACCCTCTCCCACCTTCCCTGCTGCTTCTCCCGGGAAATAAAAGAGCTGGAAATCACTCCAAGGCCCTTCTCTCGGGTCTTTGTCCTTGCCTGCGCCTGCACCATCAGCCCGGGGCTCTCTCTATCACAGAGGAGCCAGCACTAACGAGCTGCCGGACGACGCCCTGTGTCTGGGGAAACTGCAAGCTGCAGGTCCCGGGAAATCAGGGTCACTCCCAGAATAACGCTGAGCGACCTCGAGCGGCCCCCAGAGCCAGCCTTAGAAAATAAAATTTTATGAGAGGCCTTCTTCTTTTTCTACGTTCCTTTTCCATTCCCTGATTTCTGCTTCCCTCCCCTCTGCCTGTAAAATTTAGATTTAGCCAAAACAGGTCTGTCTCAGATCTTTGTTCATAGAATGTAATTTGAGAAGAATTTCTGATGATCCATCTTGAAAATGAAACATGACACAACCTATCCAATTCCTGGTCACAGGAATGATCTGCATGGGTTCATCCCTAACGGAAGAAAGACCCTGATTCCATCTCTGTCTGGTCCATCAGTGTGGGTTAGCATTAAAATGGCCATTGTCTGTATGGTTTTACTGCACCTTCTCATAGAGTGTGAAAACTGATATAATTTCTACAGGGTATTCTCCCTTCCTACACCCTTCAGGATGCCCAGGTCCCTAGTGAAAGTAGTAGGAGAAAGCGATGTGGCTCTTCCATGAATTATTCAGCTGGCCAGGCTGTGGCCTGCTAAGGCTGGCTATAGGTTTCAGCAGACATTCAACATCTAGGAACAGGAGCAGCTCCTTCTGCTTCCCATGGAGGATGGGGCCTTCACATGAACTTAACGTCTAACCCGAGCTCTGCTCCACTAAGATATGACAAATTTGTGCTCCACACTGCCAGGACAGATAGAAACAAAGACAACTTGGAGAAGTTTGTTTAGTGTGGGAAGAAAAGAATACAGGAAGCATTTTCAAACATATAATAGGATATCACAATAAAATAAAGGAATAAATCATTTTTCCAATCCAATGGGAAGATAACAGCGAATGGCACCTATATTGCAGCTGTGGAGATACAGACATAAAGGGGATGAAAATCTAATTGCTAGCACAGGGAAACAAAAAATTAATTGCTAAAGGAGAAACGAGTTCCTATTATGGTTTTGAAAGTATAGTAAATAGACATATGTCAGAAATAACACATGCCTGTTCCATGGGGCTGGGACTGCAACACCTTTCAGTGTGTCTTTCAGATCAGCTGTCTACAAGTCTACAAATAATTAAAAATCAGCAATAAATAGTCTGAAAAATAAGCTCTTACCACATTTCACACATGTATCACACTAAGACAATGGAACATTTTTAAAGACAGTGAAACATTTTCTTCCTTAGCAAGTTCTGCATAGAGTGTTCCCAGAGGACCATTGTGTAAACTATGTTACTATGAATTTAAAATTAGAAAGTAAACTTTTGGGCCAAATTCTCTGCCTCTACAAATTGGCCTGGCTCCAGTTACACTCATGGACTCATGCTGGATTTTGTTTACTGTGCTAAGGTTTGGCCATTTGACTTAGAGTCTCCCCTTGACTTCCCTGGCCTTTGCATCAAGTCCTTGAGTAAGTCTGACTCTTGACTCAGAAGGTGCAGGATCCACAGAGACAAGTCAAAGTGCTTCAAGATGGCTTGAACTGAGAGAGCATTCATGGCTGTGTCCAATTAAGCAAATACAGGGAGCAAGAAAAAAATAGGCAGGAGCAGTTAAATCCAGGAAGAGGTCAACCCCGTTGGTAATTAGCAGGACAATGGATCAAAGAACTCCACTTAGCACAGGAAATATTGAGCACCTCGTCTTTATAGTTGAATCTGATAAAACTTGGGTTATACATTTTCTACTAAATGAACCGGAGGCAGCTACAAACAGGAGACTATTGTTTAACCTCTGTGGGAATTTCAGTTGGGTTATTGCATGCTTGATGTGCCACAGAAGAGCAGCCCTTATGCCTCATACTGATGTAGGTCTAATGATCTCTTATCTTCACATCCATAGTGGTTACTCCAAAAGCAAAGAAAATGAAAGCCTTTCAAATGGCTTTTCCTCCTAAAAAACCGTGCTTCTGGGCTTTTGTGTATTTAGTGGATTTTTTTATGTTGTTTTTCTCTTCAGCTTACAAATAAATATACCCAGTGCTTTATTTTAATGGATTTCTTGTTCCAAAGGAGTAATGCACTGGTTTTATATTACACCCTTCAAAAACTTAATCAGAAAACTCTGTTAGACAGAAAAGGTCAGAAGTAAAAGTGAAAAGAGGAAAGGTCTTCAGAACCATTGTTACATTAATCCCTAAAAATTGCCTTTTAGTAAATACTGCACTATTCCAAGCCTGTCCCTACTGACACTGTGATTTCAGTTCTTCGCAACAACTTAATTAGGGGAATAACACACATGTTGTATATGCTGGAGTCACGTTACCCTTTGAATTTATAAACTGAAGTAATAAAGAGAGAACAAAATGACAACCAAACATCCAGTACTCAAAAAGAAAAAAAATCCTTTTCTTTGCAGATAGATAGAAAATTATGCATTTCTCACTGCTGAATGCAAATGAAAAAAATCTGCTTTTAGATTTCTCTCTGGAGATGCTACTATGTTCATTTTTACTGGTGGCTGCAACATGAACTCTCCACACTAATTTCAGAGTCAAAGCACAGGAATCTAGGTACTTCCCTAGGTAAGTACAAACACCTAACATTATGTCATTATGCTCCTCCTCTGACCATTTCAGAGATGAGACTATCTCTGTCCCTAGATTATAAAGGATAATGTTTTCTTTTTCTTTTTAGATATAAACAGCCTTTCATTATTGTCTCCAGCCTGTGCCTGGGATCAGGAGCCATCTGAAGTGGATCAGTCACATTCAGAACAGAAATTGTACCCATCAGTATCAAATTCAGTGTAGAAGATCTGATTTTCTCTTGCTGCTCACTCTTCCTACAGGACATGTGCCATCACTGAAAGCTGCCTTCCTGGGTTTATAGTTTACTGTGTTCTGGACATAAGGGTATAGGGATCCAGTCTTAGTCTTGAATAACTTCATGGAGTGTTTCCATTGCCTCAAATGAAGTTGGACCTGCCTTAGCAGAGTTAGAGCAAAGGTGCATTAGTGCTCCAACCATTCATGGCATATTCAGAAGCACTAGTACTGCCCTAAAGTTCTGATTTTTCACTGTAAAGTAGAGGTTTCCTCTGTTTCATGGACATTAAACTGGAGTGGAGTACAATTTCTAATCAACCATTACAAAAAAAAAAAGAAGAGAGAAAAGGAAGGATCACAAAAGTCAATTACCAGCAAAAGCCTCCATGGCAACAAAACTTACTACTTATTTTCTTTTTAAGCCTCCTTATACATGCCATAAGCACAAAGCATCCAGGCCTCCCCACAGTTCATTGGTGCCAAGTGGATTAGGCTGGCAGAGGCTGTGCTGGTTTAATCCCCTTTAATGCCTTGCATCTTCAGTCTGATGAGCAGCCAGACCCTTTTGCTCCAGCTCCACACTGAGCTCATCAGCAATAATGGCTTATCATTACCATCAGCAAAAGGAAAATGCTTTTCCCTGTGTTACAGGCCTTCATCCCCTTAGAAGAGCTGAAGAAAAATACAAGCATTTGCTGAAGTATTCCTCCTTCTAACAGCTCAGCTGCAAGTTGCCTAGTGAAGGGTAGTAGCATTTATGCACATTGCCCCTGAAAAGTGTAAATGAAAACTTGGCAGTAAAAGGCCAATTCCTGGCAAAGCCGTGAATAATACTTTTCACACCACAGTGAGATGGCATTCATTCACATCTGAAGTGTATCCAACCGGAATACAACACCAAGCTCTATTTCACGGGCTGTTCTATACTTGGGGTAGGATGGGCTAGATCATACTTGTGTTCTTGGAAGTACCAGGACAGAAAGGGTGTATTCAGGCTAGAGAGCGTGGGGGCCCTTGGGCTCACCCACAGAGCATGACTTAGCCATACACCACAAAAGGCACTTTCATGGGATTTTTTATTCTTATTACTGAGACAGAAGCAGAAATGGTGAATCACAGGAAGGGCAGAAGAAACACTGGCAAATCTGGTAAATCTATCCTCTGCCCAGAGAGGCAGAGAGTGCAGAAGTGCACCACTAACCCTGTTCTGGGGAAAAGGACTAACTCAGTTTACTAGACAGCTGGACCACATTTTAGACGGCAAATCACCATTTTGAAAGCAGTTCAATTTATAATTTGTCTGTACCTCCGTGTTCCATGGTATGTATTGGCATGTTGGAGTGCAACATTCACTGTAATGGCTGGTAACCATCCTCACTCCTGATAGTCACCAAGTCTTCCATGTTCAGCTAACTCTGTGTTTTGGTATAAGGACTGGTGCCCCAAGATTTCATGCTCCACAGATGGCAGCAACTGTAAAATAATTTCCACAAAAGGCAAAGCATTAGGAGCACTTATCCCAAGCTCTGTCTCCTAGTACTTCTCTGAGTGAGCCCATCCTATGGTTGTTCTCCTACTGTTATATCAGCTATGTAGGGAAAGGCATGAAAACAAAAGTGCAAAAGAGACAGAAGTATCCAAGTGAAATCTGGTAGTACAGAGTAGGAATGTGATGAATTTGGCATCTTGGTTTGAGTTGTCCCTTTATTAACATTTAACAAAGCTGTCTCTAACAAGATCAATAAAAAAGAACTATGAATGACTCAGAAGACAAAAAGAAATATTTGTACATTTTATGAAATAGACTAATTTAAACAGATGAACCATTCCTCAAGTAATTTTAAGACGTTTGAATATCAATTCTTTCACCCTTACTTTTCATTGTCACTGATGTAATGTCAGCCTTTTCACAGGCCGCTATGTAAAGGAAGTTCACTAATGCCTCATTATGCTATGAAAATATCTTTCTTTGATATTTGTTGTCACACGTCTTTTGATATTAGTTATCAAAGGAAATGAGTAAATCTCTATTATCGTAAGAGGGACTGAGAACCTCTCCAATGTGTGTAGAATTTATCAAGCCAAAGTCCTGTTTGCTCTTCCAACAGTAGCTTCACCACTCTGATGAAGCAAGTTTGAGCACTATGTTTTTAAAAAGCATTGACATGACAGGGATATTGAGCAGATAAGTATAAGGACTGGCTTTTGTACTTGCTTTCAAAGCCACTCACTGTTTTTAAAAATCCTCAAAATGACCTTGAGAGCAAGCATAACACTCATGCCTAACATTCACCTGCTGGATATTTGTGTACTGCTGGCAGAGTTACATCCCAGGCAATTCTTTGCTATCAGAAATATTGCTATGTTGTTTATATAGCCCATAAAATCTTTGCTACACTATTTACTGATGAAGTCAAATATAACCCAAAAGTTATTTCTTGCCTTTATTGCTTGTAGGCCACATCTCCAAAATTAGTATAAAGTGGTAGAAATATCACAGCATAACAATCTTGTGAATCAGTTGTATTATTTTACAGCATGCAGCAGAGGAGAAGAAAGCTTCATTAAAGCTTTAGTACATGGATGATTTTTTTTTTAAGTGATAAAGAGTTCAGATAAATACCACAGATAAATCGGTGACAAAAAATATGTGCCAGTAACTGGGCTTCTGGACGCCAAGGGCTGTCAGCTTTTCCTGGGTGATCCCTGCTTGTGTGTGCTGTGCTTGGCTGACAGCACTAATCCCAGCTGCTGCTGAAAGCTGTGTGGAAGAAGGCTGGCAGAGTACAAGTGGGAGGCAATGGAGACCAGGCTCTTTCAAAGTGAGAAAATATTAGAAGCGCCATGCTGGGTTCTGGGGTGGGGCAACTCAGCAGCTGTCCTGCATAACAGCTGGACTCATGCCAGAGCATTTTGTGTGGCCCTGTGCCTTCACTGACTGTAGGCGACAGCCCCATAATAAAATTGGCTTCATGTGACCAGACAAGTTGACTGCTGACAGTGGAAATTATGCTGGTAACAGAACAGTCCCATGGAGTTACTGGGCTGTTATCATTAGGATATAATTTTCTTAGTTCTACATGGTTCCCAGCATCTAGTTTTCAGAACTTCACAAATATTTGAGTTTAGGACTCAGTTCAACCAACTGTAGCTTTTAAGAAATAAGTTGCCTAGGCTAAACCATGCTTATGTTTCCTTTTAAACGGCTAGTTATACCGATTATAAAGTACAGTGTACAGAGTACAGCTGGTTTGGATTGGCTTAGTTTGGTTTTTAAATGACATGCTTTTAAGAAAAAATGACCGAGTCTCTAGATGAAAAGCCAAAGAGAACAGAAAACATAAATTCACCCTGGAGTAGTGACTGCTCAGCTGAATCACTGTCCAGGCTGCACTGATGATAACAAGTATGTCTCTGTACCTGTAAGGGGAGTGTGGAAACATTAACCTCTTGCAGACCCTTACATATCTTATTCTGTGAGCTCATTACCACTATGGAGGCTATGGCTTTCAGTGGCCAAAGTCATGCTACATGAATCCTGTCTCTGACACTTGTATTGCACTAACAAAACATATGGAGAAAAATACATTACCTCAATCTCCTCATGCGTGTTCATTGACTTGAGTGAAGTTACTCTGATTCACTCAGTGGAATTCATGAATTATTAAGTTGTGGTGTCACTACATGCTTGGGAGTGAGGGATGCTTGTCTGGTCACAGGATGGTGTCCTTACTTCTCAGAATGAGAAACTACAAGGCCAGTCAAGTTCCTCTAGCCTCTAATAAAATTCCCTCATGGAGACTCAGTGTCTTCTATAATATCGCCTGAGTAAACATCCAGGAGAAAAGAAATTCCATTAACTTCAAACAACAGTGGATGAGGTTCCCAGTTTGCATGCATGACCTATGTCAAACCAAAGTGTTTGTTGCCTCAGAAACTCAGATAAGTTTCTAAGAGAGGACCGAAGGAGTATGTCTGTCTGAGGGACAAATTATCTTGCATCAGCTTTACTTTTCCGGATGAAAAATTCCTGCCCCACGGGACCTTTGGCCATAAAACAACAAGAAGGACATTATACATGAAATGGATTTCTTTCTCTCTTTATTGAAACGTGATGGCTTCGTTAATAAATCTCTCATTTGAATGGGAGCTAAGACAAGCTGTGTGGTCTGTAATTACCATAATTAGCCAGTTTCCAATCTTCCACAAATCTCAGTGTTTATCTGTGGGGGCATTTTTACTAATATTTCTGTGAATAGTTTGAAGAAAAAACTCAGCAATAGAGGTTATGGGTATAACTACATTATTTTCAGCTCTGTCTTTAGGCATTTGATTCAGCCTGTATAGCATAATTCCCAACACTTTCATCAGTTCAAAATAGAAATAAAATTGCTTTATGCCTTCTTTGAAAATCATATACTTCTCTGCTCTATGGTTTGTTTCCTAAGAAAACCTCTGCTATCATAGGAGAAGATATGTTCTTTCTGAAAAAAAAGTTGTCATTTGAAGTCAGTGTAAACTCCGTAACATTGCTGAGGGCTAAAATATACATATATTTTATGTCTGTAAACTGATTTAGGATGTTTGACAAAATTGCATTGTCTTTAGCGTTGTATGGATTGTATTAATGAGTTTCAATACATTTATGGGTCCCCGAAGATCTGAGCAGTCAGAGCATGTGAGTGAGACCCTGAGTTCCTTCTTTCTGATGAGTGGGAAAGCATGGTTGTGGGTCAGAAAACACAGGTCACTTCAGGCACATTTCTTCATTTGACCAGACATAGCAACAAATAAAGATAAAATAGGTCAGTTAGAGTTGCTGTGAAACAAGACGTGACCAGAGGGAGGCTGAGATCTCTCACAAAGGCCGTCCAGTCAGATTCATTCTGCACGTGTGGTCACCCTTGGGGGCTGTGGTTGGGCACTATTTTTGAAGAGCAGGAGGCCCTTAAATACTGGGATCCTTTGGACACGGGGTAAGCAATGCTTTAGAGCTGCTGGCTCCAGGACAGCACAGCAGGTCAGCTCCCCTTCTCCATACTCACCCTGTCAGACAGGGCTGTGGGCAAGCCAGGTGACCTGCCACAGAGGCACTGCTGCAGCCTGGGGCACCAGGCAGTGTGGGGGCTGTCAGCTAATGCACAAACAGAGGGGACAGCCCCGGCTGTGGGGGAGGTGGAAACGCGAATTAATTGTGAATCTTGAGCTCAGCGTGCATGCATGAATGCTCAGACCTGAATGACTTCCACAACTGCACTTCAGAATTTGTCAAGTGAGACAGGGAAGACTTTTCTTCCCCAGTTTTCAATATACTTTAATGTTTTTAATATCATCTGACAGCTCAGTTACTGTTTGCCATTGAAAAGCTTTGCATTGCATTCGTTACAGAGAGCTGGCACGTAAACGTAATAATTAGCCTTATTCAGTAAAATACCTACATTCCACAGAATCACAGACAAGTCACAAACAAAACCTATCAGTAGTTTTAATCACATAATACATGTATCTGTTCTTTACAGATAAATCTCCTGAAAAAATTCTTCTGCAAGAAAAGAGTATGTTTAAAGTGGAGCCAATAAATAAGAAGACATGAGTTGAAGCAGGCTCCCTCATTAATTTCTTTATTGTCAGATTTTTGCATGATTTTTCCTCAAATAAAATATTTCAGAAAGTGTTTCATAAAATGAAGTGTTTCAGGAAAAAAAGGACAGTTAAAAAATATTGCTTTTCCAGCACCCACAGAGAAGGCAAGAAAAATCTCCCTGGCTCCAGAAATCCATTTGCACAATTTTTCTTTGTCCATCCAAGTGCTACTTTTGGTAAGATTTAAATTTTTTTATGACTTCACACAGAAACGGAGGTGAGGAAGGTGGCAAGCACTCTTGATTAGATCTATTTCAGATGCTTCATGTAAAGACTAAATTTTAGAAAAATGGGATTTTTGCTCCCCAAACTTCTATTTACCAGGATATGTTTTGAACAGAGCTCTATGAACTATGTTAAGTATATACTATTTGAAAAAAAAACCCCAAGACGCTCCTAACTACGTAGGCTGTGCACTGAGCTATGGGATGTGGAACGGCATATGGGCCCATGCTTGTAGGGGCAGCAGCCAGGAGCTGTATATAAAAGGTGCTAACTATGTGTCTTACATAGCAGCTGGTCATTATTAGTGGCACTTGAGCTAACTAAATTTAATAGTCTTACATAAAAGCTAAAAGCTCCCAGAGAACCATGATATCCACTGAATTTTCACACAGGTCCTGCCCACATCCTTTTCCACTTCACTCAAGCAGACACAGTAGAAAACAGAAATTGAGACAAATACAGATTCCTGGGAATTAATGGGAAACCTGTTGGCTTAAGGCAATTGTAGGCTTATGGACCTTGGCTTAAAGCCTCATTGATGATGTGATGTGAAGAGAGAGAGAATGTTCCACTTGTATGCCAAACTTCCATAGGCAGGGTTTGAGGGCAGAACAAAAGCACTACTTTCTCTCAAAGATGACAATTTGAAGGTCAGTGTGGCTGTATTCTGTAGCTATTCAACTTTTGCTCTCTCTTCCCTATTCTTCCTTTTCACCTTTCTATCCTAGACTAGACCAAGAGTGTCCACGCTTTAAGATAAGAAAAAAAAAAAATCAGTTTCCATGTACTGATACTCCCCAAGATCTGTTCCCTAAAGCTGTGGTTTTCAGCACAGCATAAAACTGAGGGCCCAGCCTCCTACATACAGGGAACTTCAAGAAACCAAAGCAAAACAATGCCTTCAGTTGCCTAAATTACCTATGAATCAGATAAAGGGAGGTAAATTAATAAAGTTGATGATAGTAGAACTCATGCCAATCCAGACACTTTTGCAACACCAAATTAGATTCTGACCTCAACAATTTTGTAGTGGCTGTGCAATCAATTAACAGCCTAAGAGCTATCATACCCAGTACTGGCAACTCTAAGCAGTAAAAAGCACTTCAAGGAGGCCCTCAGATGAAAAATACAGTTAATACTCAACAACATTTTATTAAAACATTTAAAATTTGTATTATCTTTTTACTGTTTATGAGGCCTTTAGGGTATTCTCTCTCACACTCTTGAAATTTATCACCTTTTTTTTAATCTTGGATGTTGAAATGTAAAATGAAAGTTTCTGAAACAATAAAATCATTGGCTTGTGTTATATAGTTAGAGAAATTCAGAGAAGCAAGAACTACTCTGTAAAAATATATGTGTAACATTCCTAATTGATACCTAGGCCTCACCTCCATTCATCACTAATTCAGCATTCCTTATTTTGGTCTTCTAAGTAATTTAAACCTGTCATAGTTTTTAGAGCACAGAGAGCAAAGGGAAGGCAAATTGGTAGTATGTATATCAGATGTGGCATACATGATGGCAGTGGTGGCATGTATATCAGATGTAGCATACATAATGGCAGTTCATGTGGCATGAAATGTTCTGTCACCATTGACTTAAAGGTTCATCCAAGCCTACTTATGACACACAGTGACAACTACTACTTTGTAATAGTGGAAGCTAATACAAAAATGAATAGAACATGAATGTACAAGAGGATTATTCTTTCAAACTAAGAACCATATTCTGAACAAATTCAGTTAACACACAGTGGGAAGGAGAAAGCCAGAATTCTATAGAATTTCCTTCCTGACCTACCCCATTTTGGCTACTCTAAATCTGCAGTTTTTAATTCTGGTGGAGCAACAGAACAAGGTAACAATCAAATTCACGTGATCTCTTTCATCAGGTACCAGATGTTCAGTCTCCTATAAAAGCATATACCCAGTGTGTCCACAAGCTCTCCTCTTGTGCCAGGCACACAGGTAGGAAGAAGCAGAGTCTCGTACATCCCAGTGTCTCAAACAATCAAGCAATAGAGAATTCCACTGTCCTGTGGAACAGTCTGTGGCCGCTATAAAGACGGGTGACATGAGTTTCATAGACAGAGATTTTTATGCTATAGGAGTACAAATAATAGCTGTAAAACACAGCAGCAGCTAGCATTTGCTGGGTTGTCTGGAGAGAGAAGCTGAGTTTTGTCCAGGTCTATGATCTGGACAATCAAGGAACCAGGACTGTAACAATGCATGACTGGACTCTCTTCAGCTCACACAGAAAAAATGACACCTCCAAGGTTTGCCATGCTTCTTTCAAATCCCAAAATACCCCTGGCATGTGATTAGGCAAAAGGATGCCCTAGCTTCCAAAGAGGCATTTTCTGTGACCTTGGTTATTTAAAAACAGGAGACTTCTGTAGCCTCTGATATGGCTGTAAAATGTTTTACAAACACTTGGAAATGTTTCTCGTTTTTTTCTTACTCAGCTTGAAAATATATGGTCTTTCCACCACAAAATTTATCTCTGGAGTTGATGTCAAATCAGATACCTCCCTTCTTTTTGTCAGGGAAAAATATCCCATGGGACACGCATACATTTTGACCTTACCTGAACTCCAGATAAGCAATCTCAGAGTGTGCAAGTATGTGCAATTTCCTGTTATGTGAACTTAAAGGAATTACTGAATGTTTGCTAGCCAAAGTATGCAGTCACTAAGGTGATACATGAATGACATTTTTTAACCAAAAGAATGCTTGTCATAGTAGATTACCAGAGGGGGAAAAATGATACCAAATAAAATCTTTCCAACAACTATAAAGCCCTGTTTAATAGCATCTTTCTTAAGATTATCAGTGCTAAAAAAGACCTTTGCTATAATTCTTTGTAAGTGCCCCGTACTTTGGTAGTAACGTCCTGCATGTTTGCTCAAGGGGAGCAGGCACACAGCTGACTGGCAGATGGATGACTGCTCAAACCTGCTTTCATGGAAGGCAGATGAAGGCAGAATTGTAATATTTGTTGCAGGATTAAAGTGGTCAGGGTAATGATCAATGGGCATAATCACACCAAATTCCAGTGAATTTGTCAACCCAGTGCAAAGGTTAATTGGATGTTACTATAGGTTTTGGGACTTTATTTAAAGGACTTTCCAAAAAGAAGTGATTATTTTGTACATTTCAGCAGGCAAAGTTGCTGACATAACAGCCCTGAAACTTCCAGATGGTAACAAATGATCATCATTGCTCAGTTTGACAGGATTAGACCCCAACATTTATATACAACCCAGGAAAATACTAACATGATTTGCAGATGCAAAGGGAGTTCATCCCAGCATCCCTGAAATCGCTGAAAATCTCCCATTGTCACAAGAAAGAATGTTCTTTTCCCTCAGGATGCTCATATTCTGAGGGAGAGGAATTTCATGGCCTGGGAAAAAAAGTAAGTGGATCTATGTTAACAGCTTTGTTGTTAATCAATTATTTGCACATCAGGATCTATGAGTCTTTCACCCCTAGTAAATAACATGCTGTATGATCCATGTTTCAATCTTTCTTGTCTGCCCATGGCTCTTGTCTCAGTTCTTCTTGTAATACGGTGACATCACTTTACTTTGTAGAGGTAATGATCACATCAACAAGAAACAGACAGAATTGAACCATCTATTGTCTGAAGTGGTTGTTTCAAAGCATAACCACTGGAAACAAAATGTGGGCATGTTTCTGCATCTGATATACAGCATTTTATAACATATCATGCTCAGAAGGCAACATTAATTTCTTAGTTATCTTCTTGTCTTTCTTTCTTTCTTGCCCTGCTAGTTCACCCCTCCCTTCCCTTATTTCCTACAGCTCTGAGTTTGTTTTCACTGATCTCAGCTTTTGTTGCACAAGTCCCCAGCATTAAAAATTTCTAGCACACAACTGTCTGTGGTTCCCACTTGTTTCAATGATAATAATAAAGTTAATCTACTTAAATGGGTTAACCTACCTCAAAAAGGTAATTCTACTTTGCTGAAGAATTATGTAAGAGGTGATATTACGACCTAGCCAACAATTCAAGGGCCTCCACCTTTGCTCTGTTTCTGTTCTTTATGTTAGAAATAATACTTTGTATTCCTTTAAAAATAAAAATACTCAAATATACACAGATGGTATTCAAATGACTTAAATTTGTTTGTCTAGAGGTCAAGTTCTTAGTCTAAACCAATTGTCCAAAATTCAACAGAGAGATACACCAGCCGCAAGGCTTGTCCTACTGATCTTAGGTGTTTATCTTAAGATAGGATAAATGGCTCTATACATATATAAGTCTCTGCTAACTGCAGAGGTTAACATACCAAGTAGTTTAGACTAACTGCCTATTTCAGTTGATGAAGGTCAGAGAAATAACAGAACATCTCCCCCGTGTCTCTTTGTCTCCTGCCTCTTGCACATGTAACTGCATTACTAAAATCCATCATGGCATTTTGAGAGAAAAAAAAATTAAAACTGTATTTGGTTTACATGGCAAGATTTTGGGAGGGGGAGGGTGGGGAGGGGTACTGCAAGCATGACTGCTTTGAGAAGACACCAGCAGCTTTCCCCAGGTCGGACAAAGGCAGACCACAGCAAGGCAGCTGTCACCCTGCAGGTGTCACCCTCCATGTGCCATGGAGGTACATGGTGGAGTGGATATCCACCTGCAGCACATGGAGGACCCCACACTGGAGCAGGTGGGTGCCCCAAAGGAGGCTGTGACCCACTGTGAAGCCTGTGCTGAAGCAGGTTGCATGCAGGACATGTGGCTCCGTGGAAAGAGGAGCCTATGCCAGAGCAGGTTTGCTGGCAGGACTTGTGACCCCATGGAGAACCCATGCTGGACCAGCCTGTCCCTGAAGGACCCTTCCACTCTGTGGAAGCGACCTATTTGGGAGCAGTTTGGGAAGAACTGCAGCCCATGGGAGGGACCCACACTGGAGTTAATGAAGGACTGTTCCCAGTAGGTGGGACACCCTGCTGGAGCAGAGAAGAGTGTGAGGAGGAAGAGGCATCAGAGACAATGTGATGAACTGACTGCAGCCCCCATTCCCTGTCCCTCTGTGCTGCTGGGGTGGAGAGACAAGTTGGGAGTGATGTTGAGCCTGGAAGAAGGGAAAAGTGGGGGAAGGTATTTTTTTAATTTGTTCATATTTCTCACTATCCAATTTGTTATTGTCATTAAACTGAATTATTTTCCCTGAATCGAGTCCATTTTGCCTGTGACAGTAATTGTTCTCTAATCTTCCTGTCCTTGTCTCAACCTACAAGTTTTAATCTTATTTTCTATCCCATCCTATTGATGGAGAGGAACTGATAGGACAGCCTCATGGGCACCTGGCAGCCAGCCAAGGTCAGTACACCACATGAAACCAGTCGATATTTTTCCCCCGATAGTGGCCATCATAAGTGAGCCAGCATTTAAGCCAGCATTTATCTTTGGTAGTCACACATTTGTATCTGCTCTCACAGGTGTAGGCAGAGAACAAATATTCTTTCAGATATTCTAGTTTAGTTCTGCAGATGAGGAAAATATTTTTCCTTTGCTGGTGTTACTCCTATGCTTTTAGTGAATCATCTCTTATTTCTTAGTGAAATCTAAGGAGAATTCAAAAAGTATCCAGTGAGGTCAGCAGGTTGCATTTTTGCTGACAAGGGATTTCAGAAAACTACAACACAGTTGGAGGAAGCTGATAATCCAAAGGTGACCTGTTATAAAAGAGCTGAACTGAATGGGGTTTTTACACTCTCTCACCAAACCAAGACTTTTAGCATTAAAATTGACAATACCACTCCTTCATTTTTCTTGAAAAGTTTCCAAATAATTACTTCATAGCCAATATTATATTTCACTACCTCATCATTTCATGCTTGTTCTGAAATAATTGCAAAAAGCACACTTTACCATATATGATTATCTGATGATATACTTAATAATTGACATGCAAGTGTGGTGCCTAATGCAGGGTAAGCAGGTACTTGCCCGAACAAGATTTCTCCATGTGCTTGCTGAAGAATGGAATGTAGAGGGCTCTTTGCTTCCTCCTCGACAGGCTGTAGCTCTCTAATCCTTACATTTCAGCTCTTTACATGGATGTACATGAGATAGAGCAGGCAAAATACGCTGCCCTAAGTAACTATGCACTTAATACCACAAAATCCTACAATTGTGAGGCTCACTTTCTAAACACCACATTGCCAGAAAGACACTGAGCAGCTGAAGATTGGTCAGAAGAACAATATGAAATGATGAAAAGAGAGAATTGGTTTATAGTGGAACATGGGGAGAATTTTGAATAATTTGGCTAAGGAATGACTAAGAGTAGTACATGGTAAGTGATTGAAAATATCTAAATGTTGCTAATATATGTAGAAAGATTAGTATGGTGGTATAGAGGATACTGAAAGTAAAAGGATGAATTTAGATAAAGAAGCATGTGGGCAGTAAACTTCAGAATTTTTGTCTGTAAGTTTTGCCCACGTTTTCCTCAGTCTTCAAAAGCCACAAAAATAGAGTGAAAAGCATGGTCTAGAAATTGTATTTAGTTTATAAATTATTCAGTTAGGAAAATTTCCTAAAAAGAAAAATAAAATAAATTTGGAAATTGTAAACAAATATGTATCATATACCTTATACCCCACACAACTTTCTATTTAAGTTTTATGAGGTGATGTAAGTAAAATTTGAAAAATTAGAGATAGCAAATTAGGGAGCAGATGAACATACCATGGAGATATGAGATAGAACTAAGGGCAGAATTAAAGATTTGAATTTTAGAGAAGGTATAATGTGATGGATGATGCTTCAGGATTATCATAGATAAATTAGGTTATCAACCCCTTCAATTTACTTCTAGTGCAGCCTGTCATAACCAAGGTTAGTTTGACTAGATGCTGCAACAGAGAAGGCACTTTGCCCTTCTGTTCTGTCCAGGAGTCAGACAGAGAAGAAAATCCAGGTGAGGAGTGACAAAACCTAGATTAGGTGACTGATAGCTAAAATGGACAGTACCAGGTAAAAAAATGGGCATAAGTAATGTATATGTTATATTTGTCAAGATGACTAACTTAACTCTTATGGATAACAAATACATTTATGGATATTAGGACAGGATTATATATTTGCTAATCCCAGACAAATTCATAATGATTTATAAAAAATTATTTCTCTGGGTTGAGGGAGTCATAATACTTTAGATCTTATCTCTGGAGATCACCAGAAATCTGCCTACCCCAAATTCCTAAGACTAATAAAGGGGAAGTGACTTCCCTTATTTACATTATTTTATATTTTATCAAAAATAAACTGTGTGTTTTCAGGCCTTTCTATTGCAAATGTCAGACAGTCTTTGATGCCACCTTCTGGTTTCAGTAAATATGTGTAGATAGAAACATATGTATAGATAGAAAGTGTCCTTTTTACATAGCAAACACCAGAGACAACCAGAGAGAAAATATCCATGACTTAAAATCTTAGCAGTTAACTCAAAACAGAATATATAAAAAGTTTAAACTTTAATAACTAAGTGTGAAATGCATCTGTGTGACAAAAATCTGTAGTTGTTCTTGCAGACAAGCACTTACGTGCAATAGAAGCAAATAATTATGCTATTTTTGCGTGTCTGTATGTAAACAAGATTGTTTTAATATGGAGTTTATTTGAAGATAACATTTATGCAGATAAGCTAAAAATGTTGTATTTAATCAATGATAACTGCCAGAGGCAATCATCTCTACCTGTTGTATGATGGCAGAGAAGAACATAATACAGGGGGATCTCACAATCTCTAATTCACTGATCTGGACAGGAGTCAGTTGCTATGTTTGTAATTCCTGCTACATGAATGAATTTCATACGTAGCACATACATTTTAAAGGGGGGAGGGAGGGAGGTGTTTGTTTGCTTGATTTTTATTGCTTTGATTTATGCCAAAACACAGATTTCTAGTAAAAAATGCCCCAAACCCAGAGCTTCTGTTCCTAGCACAGAATACATTTTTTCCCTAGCAAACGGTGTGTTCTGCTAATTTAAACTGGTTCTGATCTGAGCAGAAGTACATACCCAATGCATTTGAATCCTGGACTCCTGATCCTGGTGCTCTAGCCTCTTGCTGTGCATCTGGAGGACAGGAAGCAGAGTGCTACTTCCTGCCCTGGATGTGAAGTTATGCCAAATCTAGCAATTGCTAACTCATTTTTCTACTGAAGAAAAAACTTACCACAACTGGTAAGACAGCCCAGGTTTGGTTCACTACATGGTATACTGCAGTTGATTATTACCGTTCTACTGCCAGCTACTCACTAGAGTGCTTGCACAGTCCAGAAAAGAGTTTCTATAAAATTCACCAGATGGGCAACAAAGCAAGTTGCTCCTGTTGTCCACCTGGGCCTTCTTCAAATAATACAGCTAATACTTTCAATTTTTAGAAAGATGTGGAGTCTTCAGTGCTATAACACTACAGTACATTATGTTAAAAATGGTTTAATATTTTTTCTGATTTTAGAGGATTACCTCTTAGGCACATCAAACAAATTCTCACACAGTATGAATGAAAATAATGGTTTCTTAGAGATAAGAATGTGGGATTCAAGGAACTATAAAGCCAGGTAGATAAGAGTTTTAACATTCTTGTGCTTTCTTAGAATTTGCGTACACTTAGAATGGAGTTTATCTCATCTAACCCCAAATATCTTAAAGTTAGGTATCTGGACAAAGTTAAATACCTGATCTTTAGTTCAGTGTGACTGAACTAAGGATCTCCAGAAGCCAGTTTACCTCATCCTAAAATATATGTTCGGAGAACAAGGTATCCCACACATTTATGTCAACAATATAGTGCAAAAACCTGTATAGAAAACCTTCATTAAGGCCCTAGTTTTCACATGGACAGAGAAAGAGGATATGGGACTTATGTTGAAAATTTTTGCATTTTTCATTTAAGGACAGATGTTGCTTTAAAAATAAAGATTGCTTTACTTTGAGCCCTTAAACCATACAAAGTTTGTTTTTTTAATGGAGAAAACGTCACATTCTATGTCAGGATTATACATAATATTGTTGCTACAGTTTAGTGTACATTTTTGCACTTTAAGTTTCCTTATATGTGGTAAGAAAATATATATGTGTAGACTCAGAATAAAGCCATAGTCCTAGACCCCTCAGTTGTTTGTGTTCCTCTGCTTTGGCCTTGGTAGACAGCATCCTGCCTAATACCATGAGAATTAGATCACAGTGTTTTATACTGTTTTGTTCCCCTACAGAATTTTGCATCAATAATTTAGAAATGAAAATTCTTAAAATTAATTTCCTCTCTTACTTTCGTTTTAGAAGCCATACTTAGATACAGCACACTGGTCACAAATATGGAGAGAAGCAGTCACAGAAAAGGTCAGAAAATGTCCACAGCTTTACTGCCAAGGAGTATTACTATAATGCGGTATGGGGGCCTCTGCTTTTTAACTCCAGGCCTGTAGTAGTTTTTTTTCCCTTCCTTCATTACTGATATTCTCACATTTCTATCCAACATCCCCTGTCTCTCAAATGTCACTGTGCTCTCCTGTGTCCTGCAATGCAGCACCTGCAATGTTGACATTGTTGGGATGTGTTCTGCTACTTTTATCAGGCTCTTGGTTGAAAGATCTTCATAATACCCTTGGTTTTATCTTAGCTGACTCTCACCATGAGCAGAGCATCCCTGTGTTGTGCCCAGAAAGTTTAGCTTCCACTGCACAAGCCCAATGGAGCTAATGTTGAATTTGAATGGCAGATGTGTCCAGAACCTCAAACTGACTGACTAAGCAGTCTGATCTGAAATAACAGGAGGACTAAAAAATATCCTGAAGTACCATCCAGATGTATTACTGGAGAAGCCATATGCTGACTCTTAAAAATACCATGTAGTTTGTAACATTCATTAAAATACAGGACTTAGATAGAGGAATGAAAAAGTTAAAAAGGACTACGACGGCAAATGGTGTGGAAATTCCTTTTATCCCATGGCTTTCCCAAACTCAGATGTTGGTAAGCTGTAGTTCATTTGGTTCACTCTCTGCAGGAAAAGAGATATTTCTGTTTCAGAAAAAACCAGCACTTTTTAGCTTTCCAAAATTGCCAGAGAAATATGTAAAGAAAATATGTTTAAATTGCCCTTCCTGATGTTGAATCATGTCACCTTAAAAGTACCTCTTATGTTACAAAAATCTTTGAGTAACATAGGCCTCCTTGTGTTTGTTTCTGCATGCTTCTTCCAGAACTGTCAAACTGAGTTTCCCTTTTTTTGTGTACCACAGCCTAACCCTTGAGAAGAGAGGCTTTGAGAGCTGTCTAGGGCTTATGATGACCTTTCTCTATTACAGCCTGCATTTTTTTTCTGACAACATGGGTCAAAAAACAACCCCACAGAGCCATCTTGCAGTATAATACATTATATATGTGCTATTGTTAGATGACTGGGGTTACGAATGATGATGCCGATACCCTCATGAGAAACAAGAGATGAAAATTCAGACAGCAGCGTCTCAGGAAATTCTTGTCTGGGAACTTAATGTCTGAACACACTGAGCTGGAAGAAATTCATTGTGAGTGGCCATGAATGCCTATATGAGCCTCTCTACCTTCAGGGAGAGTGTATAAAAAACACTGCTTACTAGTTCTGGGGTCAAGACATGAATAAGGAAAGAAAAGCATGTCAGAAATAGGCTTGGTAGGTAGGAGATAGATGGCTCATTATTTCACTAGCTATATCAAGTTCTTGGGACAGAATTGAAACCTACCAAAAGAAGGTCCCAGTTGGACAATTTTCACATCTAGAGTGGTTTCATTAATAAAGATAGGGGCTGAAAAATATGTTTTGGTTGCAGAACAGTGTCTCTACTACGGGGTTTTTCACTTCTCCTTTGGGGGCCAGACAAACCTCCATGACAGTCTTTTAGGTGGAGAGAAGTACGTGAACATGCGTATGGCTGGTTGAAGGAAAGGAAGGGTGCACTGAGGTTTTGTGATCTTGCCACACCAGGAGTGGAATGTGGCCTAAAAACATTGCAATTGTTTGCTAATATTGTTTTTTTTGTTTGCAAGGAATGAGAATATATTAATTATTTGAGGATTATGAAGTTGAAGTGAAAGCTGTAAAAGCGCTTTTTACCATAATTTTGGCTTCTACTTAATAATTAAACAATTGCCCCAATTTAAGCTAATTGCTTATCCATCCCTCCATGATATCCCTAAATGAGTAATTTTCTAATTAGTTCAAAAAGGACAAAGCAATACATGCTATTTGGAAAATATATATACTTAAGGGTGTCATTCTAGTGGGTTTTCCACCTTGTGAAGCCATGCCTAAACCTGCAAAGTGAATATAGATGGCTACTCAAATGCAAATAGATTTTTAGAAAATGAATAGAAGAACCAGGTGACCAGGGAAATGGCTTCTGGAAAGGTTTTCCTAAAAAGCAGATATTCAGAGTTGTAATGTTGACATCAACATAATGAAATGTACAAAGCATTTAGTGCTATATATCGTACAGAAGAGTACAGACTAATATGAAAAGGTTTTTTTCCTGTGAGGCTTTTTCTTCTTTTAAAGTTTGTGACATTCCTCAGAGGTGCATACTTGAGAATATATTTTCTGACATTCCTGAGCATCTGACACAGAAGCAGGATGAACTGAAAGAAAAATAAAAAAGTATTTCACTGTTGGTCCGAAGGCCTTCTTCAGAAACACCTGCTTAATAACAAAATACCAGAGGAATTGTGGTGGTATGTGAGTCACCAGTTACACATCAAATTGCCAATTTTTTTACTTTTTAGTTCTCAGTCCCTTTGATTTCCCCAGGCATGCTGTGGGAGTACATCCAGAACACTGAACTCTTGGCTGAATGTGGCTGAAGAGAGATCAGACTGGGATAATAGAAATGTAATTTGTTAGTATGAGTTTTTCATTGCCATTTACTGACAAAGTTTTGGGGCTTTAGGCTCTAGAGATAAAATATAATATACTTTTATCCAGCCAAATGAAATGGAGATCAAGAAATAGAAAAGTTAAGAAAGGAAGTTAACATACTACTTAAAAAAAATTGTAACTAACTTAAAAAATTATTGTATTTTATCTCACAGCAATGTCATTAGCTGAAATTTATTGTTTAAATTTTTCTACTCATATTTTGAGTCAGGATTACTGTGAAATATATGCCTTCCTTCAGTGAAATTGCTGCAAAAGGTCTCTGCCTAAAAATTGACTTGTTTTGTACCTCATTACCTTAAAAATCCTGCACTACATATACCAACTTCCTTTAGAATTTAATAAGAGCAATGATACTGTGCCAAAAATCTATGTGTCAAAATTTGACCATGACTTTAATGATTTAATTTCTGTGTTGTTGAAGGGTCAGAAATAATCCTGGAACCAACAGAGTTGAGCCAACTTACATCAGCAATAACAGGGTACGTTTTCTCTAGTCAGGCTCTCCTATAACTGCACCATATAATCTGCAGTTGGCTTTGCATTTTTGAAATATCTTTGTGAGATGAAACTCTAACACTTTACTGCTTCTGCTGCTGTGTTACAGCTCTCAGGTCTGACTGCTCTCAGGTTTAGCAGTTGACCTTGAGTACTGTGGTGGACAGACATGGACTCTACCACCTGTCCTCTGTGCTGGATGGATGAGTTTCGACACTGATATCAAGATCCAGGCAAAGCATGCTAAGCAAGCCATTTGAGACAACAGATTGTTTTGGGTAATGTGTTTGTCATCCTGTTACAGACTCTTCTGTGTTGTCAGAGCCCTGGGGATTGGGTCTGGATGCTGCTTAGTGTGTGGCTCGGTGATGAATGAACATAATGCATGTCTATAAAAACCTAGATTTTATTTAATCAGATGAAAGCATGGGCAGAACAAGCTCCTGTCTCTGCCCAGCTTTGTAGTTCTACCTCTCTGATGGAAAGAGATACTCAAATGAAGGGTAGAGTGGAGGTAGAAAGGAAGAAAGCAGGGTGAAGGAGTGCAATGAGGCAGGATGAGGAAGTATTTTGGAAGAGATAAAAGAAGAGGTAAGACAGGAGAAATCAGGAGGTTTTTTTTCAGAGACTTACAGGCAAAATACTATCTCAGAGAAAATAGACATTTGAAATATGACTTGCATCTGAGGCAGGCACTGCTGAAGAACAGGAGAAAAGAAGAAAGAGGACATTCAAGAAGTGTGTGGAAAAAATCTCTTGTGGGAAGAGAACTGTGTAGATGGGAGTGTTGGTGCTCCTGTATCCTAGGAAAACAGGGGCCATACGTTTAAGTATACCATGTTAAATTTAGAATTTTTTAACCTAATAATCTAATATATTTAGGTTTATACGCCTGAATTCCCATGAGGTCAATGTGAATTTAGGTACCTAAATATCTCTGCATCTGATCTCAAGTGCTTATTGTGTTATTTTGCTATAGCCAAGGTTTACAATCTGATTTGGCACATCTCTAGAAATGATGTCTCTGCAAATGGATGAGAATGTGCCCTGAAACCCATGA
Source organism: Climacteris rufus (assembly GCA_013398175.1). Classification (NCBI taxonomy): domain Eukaryota; kingdom Metazoa; phylum Chordata; class Aves; order Passeriformes; family Climacteridae; genus Climacteris; species Climacteris rufus. Next base: position 300,802 of record VZRZ01001083.1, read on the forward strand.
AAAAATATTGTTTAAACTTACAGACTAGTGAGGAAATAACACCCTAAGGGTAGCAAAGGGTAGGACAGCACCTCAAGAACAATTATTAGTTATTCAAGTCAGATGGAACAAGTCACTTCCAGCACAAAAACCTAAACCGAGTCTCAGAACTCAATCTAAAGTGCTCTCACATTTCCAAAACATAAAACATCAAATGTAAAATAATGACAAATGAAACAAGTCTTGATTACAGAGGAACAAACCTTTCAAAATTGGGTTTAAGCAGGGATCAAACAGACTTTACATTGCACTTGAATATGGCATTAGGAGAGTAACAATGAGTCATGCCAAGGCCTATTCTGGTCTACAAATCCCATGGTCATAAAGGAAACACCCCTTTCCCTATTCCTCTGCATCCAATAAGTCTGAGCAATGCAGGATGATGTCTCAGAAATTACAGTCTTCTTTTGAAGGAAGCAATAACTTCTTTTAAAAAATGGTATATGCTTTGTCAGAAAAAGGAATTTAAACGTATGGAAAATGGATTATAAAAAAAATTTGGAAAAGCTTGCAACTAGTGTCCTTCTCTTCTAACAGTCTTTACCCCAAAATAGAATGGATTACATGAAGGGTTGCCCAAAAATAGAATGGGTTACATAAAAGGTTATGGCAGTGCTTAATAGCTACAGCAGTGATACAGGGTCTCACCTATTTTCTGTCAAATAAAGAACATTCTTGCCAATTTAATGTGGTGACTGAATAATTCCACTAGAAACATCAATAATCAAAGTGTAACTCATTTTGACAACACCTCTAAAACAATAAATAGCTTGGACACTACTGTGTATGTAAAGTATGAATAATTACAATAAAGTCACCTATCTAGTGTAATGCAATGTATATCTTGAAATAAATGTAGGCTGAAACCAAAATACAAATTTGGCACCTTGGCAAGACATTCATTTAAGTGACACATAAAGTTCTGTAAAGCATTTATTTTACAGTTTAGTTCATTTTACAATGAAATCTTTGTCATGTCCATTTTACAATGAAATTTTTGTCATGTCCATTTTTATAAAGCTCTACCTTAAAAAATAATTTAGATGAAAGGAAAAGCATTAAGTTCTGTAAGTGGCTATTAGTAGCAATTCAATACATGTTATTATGTTGACCTGATTCAAGCCTAACTGTGCCTTGCAGTGGTACAAAGTGATCTCACCTCAACACTTTCAGAGAAGCTGGTACTACCATACTAAACGAAACAGGGTGCTTTTGAAAAAGCCATGCTTTACTACAAGTCCTGAAGGCAAATGAGTATAGGGGACCCACACAATGATTAAGAGACATTGTTTTATCCAGATATTCAGCAATAACTTGGTAATCTTGGTGACAAAATTGTGACCTTACTACTAAGTCCCATGTCACATTTGAACTTAGTCACTAGGTGTCTTAGTCTGTTTGCTTTCTTCTCTGGGTCTTTTTCAACCAGATCAGTGATCTGGTCCATTTCACTGCATGGCAGAATTACCATTCATTTTAACACAAAGGAATCAAAAGGGATGTGGTCTAAGGCAGGACACCTTGCAGCAACAGCATGGTTTCCATCCTCAGATGTAAAAAGGAACTAATGCAGTCTGATATTTCCAGACTCACCAGGGCTTCGTTCTTAAAATCTAGGCTTAGAAAAGCTCTGGATTATCAGGTAGCAATGAATATGCATGTACAAAGGAGAGGAGTGTTACATGTCAGAGAAATGGCATAAACTGTAACTGAGGAGAACTTCTTCCACATTACTAGCTGTCAATGCCTGTCATTGGCACAACTATTCCAGGGTAACTGAGACATAAAAATACTGTATCTGCTTCCAGTGGCCCAGCCAAACCCTATGATCTCATCTCTCATACACTGTTTGCAAAGGTAGGACTAAGTGTAGGTCTGCAAAACCCTTTGTCCCTTTCTGATGCAAATGTAGATGAAAGGAAGTTACATGGAGAGACCTTAAAACAAGAACAAAGCACTGAGTTTATCTTTTGTTTCATAGATGAGCTGTTATTTATATGCAGATACATATCACTGGAAACTCATAGATTACTGGAAGTCTACAGGCAAAAAATTCTCTCTCCTTTTTATATAGTGTGAAAGGGCAGATTTCAAGGCTTATGTACCTGGACTGATTCCCAAACCCTGGAAGAGCTCTGAAATATGGCTTCCTGCACTCTCCTGTTAAACTTCTTCTTACAAGTAATCCCACCTTGTAGCAGTCTCTAACTACTGCAGTAGGGAATGTGACACTGTGCTTTCCTCTGGTGATACTGGTGTAAGATTCAGCTTCTAGAACCTGATTAGACTGCTCTCTTCCTTTGCAGTGAAAATCTCTGTGTCCCGTATAACATAGCGCCTAGGGCTGCAGACCACTTAAGCCTCCTCTTTCTTCCTGCACAAAAATGACCTGCTTTCCCCCCAGAAGAGCAGCTTCACAACTTTCAATTCAAATTGAAACACAACTTTGGGACAATGTGATTCTCCAAAATAGCTCACTGAAGACAAGCTATGAATCTTAGAAACAGTAATTGCACTTAAAATAGAGAGGAACACTCTCTTGGGGATACATTTAATCATAGAGTCTGTGAGCAGGGAAGTTTCTAAAGAAGAATTCAAGAGAAAATAATACTGTGCTGGATACTGGGTCTTCAGAATCAATATTCTTTTTCCAAACATAAGATTTGCTTCAGGTGGAAGCTGTTTCTCTGTTCTGAGAAGGCCACTTGTGTGAAGTTAGGCTTCCTGGTGATCACACACACCCAGCTGCACTCTGTCACGGAGCATCTCATGAAGAAAATTTCTGACATTTCCCTTCTGTAACAGCCATCTGCAGACTTAGGGCTTCATGTTTGGCATGGACTGAAGAAAACAAAAGCTATTGTCCACACTCTGTGTTTTGCTTTACTAAAAATATTCCAGAAAAGGGAGAATATGTCATGTAGAGTCTCAAATATGAATGGCAGATTCACATCAGCCATTAGAGTTTAGGCAAGTTTAAAAATAATTTTTTTCAGTTGAAAAAGGTTTGGTTTTTTTTTTTTTTTTTTTTTTTTTTTTGTTATAGACATTGGAGAAATCTGCTCTATATTGCTATATGAATTTGGTAGGGGAAAATAATCAAACCACCAAGAGGTGATGGCTGTCTTTTCCTAGGAGGGAGATTTCTTAAGGGCAAGAACACCTGCAGGCTGTTCTGAGTCTCTGGCAAGATGATTAAAATAATTGTCTGTGACAAAGGTAATGTTGTGCAGGAACACAGCAGGGAGAGATCATTTTGTGTAACGCTCTGGTTTGCACTGGCAATAAAATTTTCGACCATGACTATACAGAGGCAAACAAGTATCAATGGCCTTTGCTGCCATTTATGCTAACTACTTAAATTGTCTGTGTTTTCCTGTAGTATCCTGAATTGTGGCTGTTCGATGCATTCCTCTTGTACAGATGCATACATTAATTTTGCCAGATCCTGTAGATCTGGTCTGTTTATGCCATCTTTGGTGTAGCTTTGTGAAAAGGCTTTGTTTAAATCACAAACAGAAGAGGTGCGTTACTTCAAGATAGATACACTGATTTCTCTCTGAAACACAGATGGGATCACTTTAGAAGCTCTTCTCTATTCATCTCCTATCTTTGGATCTTATCTTCTCGATGGTACTTTTCCCTGAGATGTGACCTCCTTTGAGACCTCGTAAAAGTCTCCATAAATCAGAGAAGCAGCAAAACATTTGAAATTTCTGGAATCCAACTCTTAAGACAGAAAAGCACACATTCAATCAAAAGAAAAGGAACAGTGAGATCTAGCTGTGATAAACCATCAAAACCTGGTTTTCAGATACAGTCTGTGTAAATACCCTTCATCCACAGAACAAAGACAGTGTTAGTGATAGTAATACGTGCCTGAAATCCAACACTGTCAAGGTTTTTTCCTCTTGTTCTCCCCAGCACTGATAAGTTGGTATGCATTCCTGTACAATCTACTTGGAAGATTCAAATTACACAGTGTTTGCTAAACCTGACACTTGGCCAAAGAAGTACTTAACAGAACTAATACAGGGACTAGTGATCAAATGACAGAGTTTTGAAAAAGTGTCATTATCTTTTCCATGAGTGACAATTTAAGCCTCAGTTTGCTGCTGTTCCCTTTTGAAGAACTGTGGCTCCAAAAACATAGTTCATAACTTGACCATATTCTAAGAGCTGTGAATTAATTTCTCATACAGGCATGCGGTTTTAAAATACCACCCCCTTCAAGTTAAGTGCAAAAAATATCTCCATTCCTTTGATGCAAGGAAGTGTGTGACTAACAGAGAAAGATAATGTTGCTATTACATGGTGACAAGAAAAGGTCACCAGTGCAGAATCGATATAATGCATAGGATTTTTTTATGGGAAATAAACATTTTGATTTGGAGAAAAGATTGACTATGGGTGGCAAATGTAGCACTATAATACTGCTCTTTGTTTTGTCCTCAAGATCAGAAAAAGGATTAATTTATGGTCAGCCAAAGGGCAGGAAGAGTCTGTAATTCTCTTCCATTCCGTCTCAGTGATTAGGATCTGCTTTGGGTAGCTGACTTCCAATCTTCCAGTATTCTGTATGTATGGAAGCAAGGAGTATTACTCTATAAACTCCAGCTCTTCAATATTTTTCTATTCTGAAATCACATGCAGTGCTAGAACTAAGCCAGAGAAAACACAGTTCAACCTTCATAGGAGGTTTCCTGTATAGCTGCAGCAGGAACAAAAGTTGACTGTTCATAAAGTAATACCTTCCCTTCTAAGTAACTATTAAATCTAAACCAGGAGGGGGTTTTGGTGGGTTTTTTTGTGTGTTTGGTGGATTGCCAGAGTTTTTTATTTTTGGGTGTTGTTTTGAGGGAGAAAGCTAGGAGAAGAGGTAGAAAAAAATCTTTGATTAAAATCAACATACCTCTTTCTTAAGGCTCTACAAATGTTGGCATGCAGTGTGAGGTGTTTCTTGTGTCTGCAGTACTACTTCAGTGCCCGCCTTTATCTCAGTTGCTGATATTTGTCATTGCTCTCATCCTCCTGGAATTGTTGAGAGCAGGCTGAGGGATTGCCTCCCCTACGTCCTGTCATCAGCACTGTTTTGTAGACCCTCATCTCTCTATTGAGGAGCTGTCTTCATCTCATACCCAAGACAGAAATCTGTTGTGGAGAACAAGCCAGATGCATTTTAGTTTTTTTTTTTCTTATCCTCTCACACTACTATTTGTGTTAGCTGCTTAAAACATAAGGTAGCCGTCATTATTTGAATTTATAACCTTTTTTTTTTTCCTTCTAGAAAGTATTTTCATTGTGCTATTTTTTGACACTTTGAAGATGGCACATGAGAACCTAGAATAATATGACCAATGTCCTGTCTCCACAGTGTCCCATTGCAGAGGTTGGGGAAACACTACAGAAGCTCTTTCAGTTTGTTTTCTTTAAATAATTACAGTTCAGCAGTACAGTACCTGTTTTCATCCATTCATGGGCTATCCCTGCTCAGGATGTCAGCTCAGGGGCATCAGCTCAGGCAGTCCCTACTTGGTCAGAGGCCAGGAGTTCAAAACACAGAGAGATACTTCCCTCTGCTGGGCATGTTTATAAATTGATGTCCTCTTCACCAAAACAGATGTTAAAAAATAAACAGTCTTCTGTGTTTGTCCCCACAAGATCCAGGTAAATAATCACAGCATTTAGCTTTGTGCATTTAAATGTAGATGTTCCCACTTGCCTCTGGAAGCATCTGCCTTTCTCCATTGTCTCCATAAGGAATCAAGTTCACTAACATTACCTATTGTAGTTGGATGCCTCATGCAGGTAGTGCAAGCACCATCCTGTTGCTCCCGAATACTTCAGCTGGAGGTCAGCATCATCAGATATTTCAAACCCATATAAATATCAATTAACTCTTTTACTGGTTTACATGATTATTTGCAAACGTACAGTTGACATTGAGTTTGTCTCAGAAATATAACGCTCTGTGCTCAAGATTGTGATATTGAGGGGAATACTGGGAAACTGGGCCATGAGTTGTAGGACACATCACAGGCTAGGAGGAAGAAGTGTTGGAAGGTTGTATTTTGGACTCCTTGCAACTCACTGTTGGGAAACTATACCAAACTGTTCTCTCTGGACCTCCAGTTTATTTAGTAAGCATCTGATTCACATGTATGTTATGATGGGGTACCTCAGGGGTACATCAGCATTTTAGTCAGAAGTTAAATATGGATATTTCTTGAATGGCAGTTACTCTTGTGCTGAAGGAAAACAGTTAAGGAGCTCAAAAAGTGTTTGCAAACACATCTGGTTGAAGATTGAAAGGGTTTTCAAACCACTGTATAATTTTGGCAGATTTTAAAAGCAGAATGATTTACATTGCAGTTCATGTAAGAAGAGTTTAGATGATGTAGCAGTTTAGCAGCTGGGATTCACTGTATTTCTCCATACTCAATGAATTTTATTTTGTTTTTTCATGTTGTCAGTTTATTTCATGAAGGTCATATTTTCCAAACTGTCTGGGGATTTTGTAGTGTAAGAATTTGCATTTTTATGAGTGCTCAAGAACTTTTATTGCTAAACATTTTGTAAAGAAGCTAAGTATGCTTCAGCAATTTATATTATGGTCCACAGATGGAAGAAATGTGCAGGCAACAGAAAGGAATCAGACTCCCCGTTTTATGTTGATTATTCAGGTAGTTGTATGTCCCAACAACATCCTGGAATCCAAGTTGATTAATTTATGATCATTACTTCACATATTAAAGCACTATCCTAAAATAGCATAGCTTTTTATCACCTCTATTCATTTTGCCTTTACTAAAATGTCATCTGCCAAGGAAGAATGTTCTTCTCTTTTATTGCATTACACCTGCAGTTCAGGCTTTGTTTCATTATGCTACACCCAGAAAAAACATCTCCATTGTTTTAAGGAAGCTATTTATCATTTCAACATCAGCCCCAAGTTCTCAATTTCCTAAAAATATTGAACTGCAGTTCCACTGGATCGTTGTTGGTTCCTTTCCCCATGGATTGCTTCAGTCCATGAATCACAATTATTTAACGTAATCACATTAAAAATCAGATTCTCTCTTTATCTTAGAAACTAGTATATGGATCTGGTTGTTTTGTGTCTGGATATTGACAACTGTAGAGTTTCCATTGTGAACTTTCCATAATCACAATCGAGACAAATTTATATATTTATCTCAATTTATAGACTATTAGTAATTTTAATTTACTCATGTACTTGTTATATGATAACATCAGATAGCAACTAGATGACTAGAAATGCCACTTATGTAGAGTGAGTATTTATACATACTGTCAGGTTGGCTTACCTAGTAGCTCTTGTATGGTCTTGACATACCCTCTGTGAATATCAGAAGAGTTAGGATTAGTTATGATAACTATTGAATAAAATGGTATCCCCTGAACACATGATTGTGTAGAAGAGGAGCTGTGGTCTCACAAAATAATTTCACAACCAGTGAAAGAAGCTTGCGGGGTAATGTTAGCTTTAGAAGAAAAATTGCTGCAGATTAAGGAATTGTAGCTACAAGTGGCTAATACTTCTCTCTGACATTGTAACCAACCAATCTCTTAGGAATCGCCGCTCCTCCAGCTAAGCATTTTATTTCTGTCATCTTAGTGTACCTGGCTGTAAGATTACAGCATTATATGCAACTGAACACCAACATAAAATAAAATCCACCTGCTAATGCTTGACTTGTTATTTTCAACTTTCTAACATATCCTTTGAATTTTATTTGCAAGAAATACTGGATATTTTAATTATAAACACTTTGCCTTGCAAGGCAAGGTGCCTTTTAAGGTACCGTCATTCAGTTGCAGTCTTACACTTTTCAGCTCTCACTGTTTCCAAGTGATTCACAGTGGGGGCATTTAATTCTGAATAGACTCTTCTCAGCATGCTAGAAACAAACACAGGAAAGTACCCTCTTTTAAATCCTCCTCTTCTTCCCAATATCATTGAACCTAATAGAATCTCATAATAAACTTTTAAAAGATATTCTCTTTTACTGTATTGAGTGTATATAGTATACGTAGTGTATGCTGCATTGAGACTGAGCAACCTGTAAAGGATAAAAGACAAAATGTGAAGCTTTACTGAAAGGTACCCAAAAGTACTGTAATTTTCATTTCAGAAATAGTTCTGAACTGCAGCAAATACAGATCAGAAATTGCCTACCATCATACATTGCAAAAGAGGCAGATTCTCACTCTTGCCAAATAGCAATAATCTCTCTCTGTTCTGACAACTTTAGCAAATTAGATTAGTTAAACTCCTTACCTTCAATTTCTAAGCTATTCAAAAACGTAATTATTTAGCTAAAGTACAACTTAAGTACCCACGATTAATATAAAGCAGTGAAAATAATGACCTGAATTAGTCCTCAGAGTTCAGGTATATTCTGTGTCATTCTACAGAAGACATACCAATGCCTTATTTATTGATAGCATGATAAAATTCTTGTGTTTTATTTCACTGATTAATTCTTTCTCAGTATGGCAGAGCTTTCCTAGGAAGGCAAAGTTTTGGTTGCATTCCTTGAGTGATGTAGTTACACAAGATAAGATTAGAATTCAGATGCAAGAACCCTATCTTACTACCTGGAGAGCTGCATTAAGTAGAATTCAGTTCCTTCAGAGGGTTCTCAAGAATGTTTCCTGTCAACCTATAATGCACATGTGTATATTCTGGTCCTCTCCAAAGGCACAAACCAGTTTCACAGAGGTAAACATGTTAAACAGGAAGACAGACTTTTGAAAAATCACATCATAAACTCCATCTAAATTAAACAGCCAAAAAGGCACTGAAACAGTACTTGAAATAACATCTCTAAGGTGCTGTGTGTATACAGTTAAATTTGGATGGTTGCAATGCAGATAGACAGGCTTGTTCAGATTTGTTACTTGTTCAGCAACTTTAGCTCATCTCAGACAGACTAAGGTTTACTGAGTAACAACAACAGAGAATTTATACATACATGTCACTTTTCAATAAAAGGAATCTTATTGTTTATATTAAAAAAAGATATAAATGAGAGATTTTCAGGTAATGAAGTCCTGGAGGGGAAAAAGTAGGAAAGATTTTTGGTTTAAACACATTAATACCTAAACAAAATTTGTTTCCTGACACAAAGCCCTAGGTCTGAAACTGAAGATTGTTGACCCAGTCTACGTGGGCTCAGGATAGCGCCAAAGGGCTGACCTAGCCGACTGTACATAGCCAAAACCTGCCCAGCACACCTTGACAAGATTAGACCTTTTTGCAAGCATGACAACTGTGGAACTATTCACACCTTCCTGTTCAGACTCCTCTTACCGTTGACAGCAGTCTGCAGGATTTGGGAGTGACTTCAGATCCCCTACAAATCACAGATGTATTCACACAGAGACATACTCCTCCTCATGCAAGGAACACTGAAAACAGACCATGAGGTATTGCCATCACTTGAATATTGAGCTGTCTGCTTTATGGTGCACTCTGGAGCTACTTTTAAGTCTCAAAATACTTTGGAGCTAGTTCAAATGTTGAGATTTATGAAGCTGTGTGATGAGAAGTCATCTTATTGACTGATGTGGGAAACCAAGAATGTAAACCTAAAGGAAGTCTTGTGGTGTGTCACAACTGATATTAATGCAACTCTGTCAGTATTAACTGTGGAGGTCTGGCCATTTACAAATGTAGTTGCCAGTTTCAGCAAACTTGTTGCTAAATGATCTCAATTCTTTCCTATTACTACTGAGTCAATCGTTCTGAGATATTGTGTTGTGCTGAAGAAACCTCCAACTCTGATACTGGAAAAGAAAAACATCTTTTTGTTTGCCTGAAAAAAAATATGATACTCCAGCAGACAGACTTCTGCTGATTGCTTTTGTTTTACATACTGAATACTAACTTTTTAATTTTAAAAAATAACACCTGATTCAACCTGAGGAGACTGATTCAATCTCAGTAGAAGTGTTTGTCTGCAGAAAGTATATGGAAGCAATTCACTACCTGTTATTAAAGATTACATCAATTCCTAACATGCAGAATAAAATTTTACCATTGATGTTTAGGTTCCTGCTTTACATGTTATTTGTAATCTTTTGGATAAAAGTCCAAGTCTCGAATTTGCTACAATGTCGCTTTACTTGTATTTCCTTAAAATACACTATATGGAAATTCGTACGTTCATCTTTTAAAACAACACACTAAAATTTCAGTTTCAGGATCTTCTTTGGTTAATGAAAGCAAAAAGGCACCACAGAACAAGTCAAGGCAGTATTCAAATAAAGATTGCACATGACAAGAACAGCTCTGGAAACTGAATTTGCAAGGTAACTAACACATTCTATGACATTTCATTAAAGCATATCAAGACCACTCTGTGCCTTTGTTCTTTTTATGTCTTGGGAAGAATATAAAAAGAAAGTGGAGATCAGATTTAATTATCACCTCTTCATGGTAGAATGGATTAGCATTTGCACATTTCCATATGGATTCTCTTTTGTAACAGAAACATTTGAGCTATGACAATACCATAGAGGTTGAAGTGCCTTTAAACAAGTCCAAATTAAACCCAAATTTAATTTGACCTTTTTTTTTCTGGTTTAAGCTGTTGACAGTAATTGAATTGGTATTGAATATTCATATTATTAAAGCATGTCTATATTGTTATTAACTTGGAACTTAACACTTCTAAAATACTACTGAGTAGTGTTTGTGGGTGTGTAATGAGAGCTCTTAAAAATTTTCATTGCTCTGGAGCAAAGAAGTCCTGAATTCTCCACAGAGCTTGCCAGAGGTCTTCAGCTGAGAGGATACTCTGCAAGGGAAGCTGAGCCTGGAGCCAAGGGGCAAGGAAACAGACAGGCAAAAGTCCTTCAGACAAGGGTCCTACCCCATGGGGCTCCAGCAAGTGGAGCAGAGTAGGTCGTCGGATTGCAACCAGGAACAGCCAGTGGTCTTGATTGTCAGACAAGTCCATGGTGATGAGAGAGGTCCAAGACCAAACCAGGAAGGCAAGTCACAGGTCAGCATGTCACAAGGCTGGGCACAGAAATCCCCACAACACAGCTCAGACAAGTACCATAGGCCAGGAGGGAGCCCAAATGCAGCTCCTGAACCCCAACAGGGGAGGTCCCAATGAGGTTTCTCCTGGCACATTCTCACACAGCTCTTTCCCAGCACCAGAGGTCACAGTCCCACTGTGCCAGAGCTGGCTTTGAGCACCTATAGCAGAAGTGTTGGAAGTGGGAAGAGGCTGTAGAACCTGTTGATGCACTTAGGGTCCTTGCAGAACTCTCCTCAGCTGCACTATGTGGCTTGAGAACCCGTGTGAAATTCCTGAAATGTCTGTAAAAAGGAACAGATGGCATCTCCCATCTTACTTAGTCCTACATCCTGGCACGACAGGTAACATTTAAAGTATTTATAAAAGACATTCAATCCCCTTTTATAGATCAGAGTCAAGTTTCATCTCAGCAGGACACTCCTTGCTCATACTTCTCAAAAGAGAAGGAATACAAGTGACTCTGAGTCCAGGCTGGTACAGTTTTAATACAGCTTCCACAACAGTGATGACATAACATCCTCAGCTAAAGAGAGCTCTATTATCAGCATTTTCTCATGTAATGTTAAAGATAAAAGTTCTTGTCACAAATCAGGAGTTGAAACTGGGCATGTCCTTCTTGGTTTTTTGGAAGAGGCTGATCTGATCCCATAGTTACATACCTATCTAGGCAAGGGTCCAGTGCTAACAGGGGCTGAGAATCTCAAGAGAAAGTCATTGTCTTCCTCATTCTAGGGGTTAGGGATCCCTTTCAGTGTTTCAATTGGCCAGTGAAGGCATCTTCTTAAATAAAAACCTATTTTTGAATCCTATGATCAGCTCTCCTGAACAAAGAGTAAAATATGAACTATAAGAGCAATAAATTGGCCTGTGATGGCTGATTATATGTGACTTGGGATCCATGCATGAAGAAGATGTTCAGCATCGAAGGCTGGGGGAGAGGTTTCTGCATTCATCTGTAACTGCTCTACCAGAAGTAGGTGTAGCAATGTTGGGTCAAAATCACCTTTGTTGATTCATCTTCCAGTGTACCAGTTCATAGAAAATTAGTATTAAATGCTAATAAATAGTATTTTAATGGTAATCTGTATCTTCCACTGATTTATTACCATTTGATTTCAGGATATATCTTCATGTTGAATATCAGCATAATTTTTCAAGCATTAGTAAAGAAAAGCATGAATCCCTAAACTTTTCTTATCTACAGGCACTGTCTTTCAGAATTGAAATGTTTGGTCCTTTGAGGCTTCGTTCTGTTTGCAGATCCTGCTAATTGCATCTGGGGATACATGTTCCCCATGCAGTGGCAATTTCGCATCATTACTGATTAGAGTGCATGGACTCCCCATGGCCTGTTAATGTGCAATAATGCTTGAAATGATGATTGCAGCCTTGTTTTCATTCCAGGAGCAGTTTTCCTCATATTAAAATTTGTGCTCGGGGTTCAATTTTGTGTTATTTGCAGATACAGAATCCTAATCTGTGGATACAGAGATTGAGTGATGACATTTTACCACAGTAAGATACATCAACAATTTCATGAAGGAAATAGTTAAAAGGGCCAAGATTTTTGTGCATGAACCATTGTATGGTCTACTTTTTAGGTGTTTTATAGAAGGTTTGTACAAAGGGCCCTGATTTTCATAGGGGAATAAGGAAGACTGATTAAGTCTTCCTTATGAAAGAAGTCTTTGAAGACAGACTTGTAAATATGAGAAGTAAAAGGGAAGATGTTAAAACTCCATAAATAAATCTATCAGCAGTCAATGCCTTCATTTTTCCTTATAATTGCTTCTCCTGGCAGAGTATATTCAAACCAGAATCATATGAAAATGAGCCTAAATATTAACAGAGTAAAATGTTTATTGTTAGATGCATATTGCTGTAAGCTCATGTTCTAAAAACACCTTTCTAAAATTAATAATAAAAAAATTAATTTTCATTTAAACATGGTTTTAGAAATCCTGAAAGGTAACAGCATGAAAAGGGAACATCAAGAAATCTGTGTTCCTTACAAGTTAACAATATACCTTTAAATATATGCCTAGTCCCACAGAATTCAGGTTTTTCAGCATTATTGACTGCTGCACATATTTTCTCACATTATCTTTTCTGAATCCCTGCTATGCTTTCTATTTCTATCAGTTTCATTAATACTCAGGCATACTCAGCCTCCTCTGCTATCTAGTTTTACTCTGACTTTTAGAATGCTTCTCAGAATTATCCTGTTTATTCTTGTGCTTAAGACCTATATGACTGTCTCTGCATGTGTCCCTACAGCCCCTTTCCCTACAAGGCTTAAATCTCTCATCCACAAAATACTGAAATTCTGGACTGTGAGACATTTTTAACACACTGCTGCAAGTTATGTCAGTTTTCAAACCAATGCAATTCAACCATCCTTTTCTGCATCGTCTTGTTTATTTGATGGTCTTTTATCATCTTACTCAAAATCACCAGAACAAGCTGATGTCTTAGATAAATTTCATTTTATTGCAGCATGCAATAACTTTTACAAAGCCTAAAAGATTTTACAATGAGGATCTTGCCACTGAAGCAAAAACAAAGCCTTTTAAACTCTCTGATTCTTTTACTGATTTGGTGTCTTTTCATGGAGATATATAACAGCATAAGCCAATATGCAAATAAGAAATCACTATGTATATATGAAGCTGCATAACTTCTGAAAAATATAAGTTTAGTATGCTTTTTCTTATTGTGTTCCAATAAAAACACCATTTTTAATCTTGAAAGATTGAATAGATGAATACAGAAAACTCAAAAAATGCTTATAAATTTGAGGTAATTATGAGCTGTAAATTTGACTTCCTATATTCAAGAGGAGTGCCCAGATACAAGACTGATTTGGATCAGACTATAGTAACTACCATTTTTGAGATAGGCTCGTTGTCTTCCATGAGGAATGAGATGAGAAAGGGGAACATTTATTAGTTCTGGGTTTAATGGTCAGACACACTTTGAAATAGACGAAAATAAGGTTTCATCACCTGGTGAATAAAACAGAGCCATGAACTTCAATTGCTGTAAGAAAGGCTCAGGTTATGCCATCAAAAAGGACACCACAATGAAGCACTACGTGAACTTCCCAGGGAAGTTAGAGAACATCAGTCACCAGAGGTCTGCAGAGCAGGCTGTGTTTTCTCCCTAGAACTGTTTATTTTCAAGAAAAATTACTGGGTTTGTAGATTAAGGAATTTAAAATTGTTCATGGCAGAAGACAGAGAACAGCATATGCCATCTTTTTGATTGACTCAACATCACAGGGAGTCAGACTCTGCAAACATTTTAAAATGGAGTGAACCTATAACAAAACTTGACCAACCCCTCTGTGTAACAAGAGTCTCAACCTCAGAAAATGCAGGGAGAACTGAATGCCAGACTAATTTCCCACTTGGAAAAATCCCTGTTTGTGGAAATGGGATAGTCAGTCTCTGTCAAGACACAGTTACAGTTCACAGAGACAGCTCTAGTCTGTCTGTCTGAGGGAGAAGATTGTAAAAGAGTTGGGGGTTCATATGTGACAGAGGATAAACTAGTTTTAAATTACATTCAGTACTGCTGTCAAACATATAAGAAGTCTTATGCTCTCAAATGTACAGTATTGACCATGGTAATGATCCCATTAAACATCTACTAGAAAAGGAATAAGAACCTCTAGACGAAACCAAAATAAACATTACTGAGCACTGGTTCCTCTGGTTTATCTTCGATTTTTTTTCCAGCCTAGAAGTGCATAATACTCTAACCAGTCATCACATCACACTGCGTTCTGCGTCTCTTTTTAATGTCTCTTCTTACTGTTTTAGTTTTTTTTTGAAGCTACTAGCTGTCTTCTGCAAAGCCAGTCATGCCTGAACCTTGGGAAAAAAAGGAAAAGTTTCTCTGCTATGTGTGATCTCTGCTCAAAAGCATGTTGACCTCTATATTTACGGCATTAAAAGATAAAAATGCCCTTTTGAGTTTGGTTTCTGTAGTTCCCCTCAGGAGTTTGAGTTGAGGTTTTTGCCTTTCCTGGAAAACAAAGAAGTTTGGATGCCTGAAGGGGGACTGGTTCCTCTCTAGTGTCCTGACCTGAGCACAAGTATGCACTCGCCTGAAATGCTGGGTCTCACGCCATTGCTCATTACGGGTCAAATCTCACAGTGTCCTTTGTCTTTGTGTACTCCATTAACTGTTTATCCTCTGAAGGCTGGACAAGGTCAGGGTACTTGAAGCTGGTGAAACACTCCCTTTATGATAAGGAGTATGTGAAATAAAATATTATTTAAGAGTTCAAATGGAACAGGAGAGATGAAACAAAGTTTGAAATGAACTGCCAGTAAACATTTACTCTTACTGGCTGTAATAAGACCAGGAAGCAGCTGGGTGATACTTAGGTTCTGTCTGGCCCACACAGACAGAATACCACTAATACGAATGTCTAGTTGAGTACAATTCTGTCATTCCACTATCACAAGGCCCTGTAACTGTGTAAGCTCATGGTGAATGTTAGCTCTATCATTACTTAGCAAAACATTTGCATGTGCAGTGTTCTAGATGTTAACACTAAGAGGGGCAATTCTCTGATGCCCAAATGGTTCCCCAGTAGTAGTCCTGAAATACATTTTAAGGAATGCACCCACCTGACCTAGTGAGTGACATTTCTCCCCATGGCAGGGGGTTTGGAACTAGAGGATCTTTAAAGCCCCTTCCAAGCCAAGCCTTTTCATGATTCTATGAATCATGTAAAACCTGATAGCTGGGCATGATCTCACTGGGGCCACTTAAAAATTTAGCAGGACAATTTCATAGTCTGGTTTTTGTATCTGAATATTCCCTGTTCCAAATTCCCCTTATCAGGGGAAGATACAGAAGGTACTAGGATGAATTAGATCAGTGGTCTGCCTCTGTAACATACATATTTCCACAGGTCTTTGCCCTCCAAAGAAAGGAAATGTTTGTTACAGAAAACTATTTTTCCATCAGTTTAGAGCATGTATTGTGAAAACCTTTGTAATTTTCTATAAATTAAGAGGGAATACAAAATGAAAAAAGTCATCCATGCTTTTTTTTTTTTAATTTCTGACAGTATGGCTTTTGGCTAGAGTGGAAAATGTTCCTTTTTTATGTGTTTGCTGCAAGTAATCAACATTTAATTTCTGCATTTAACATTTTAGGGGTTTGAATTCAGAAACTTCTACTTTAGAATATATTTAATTTGAGTATTAGACTGGTAAGAAGAAGATTTCTTTATTGTTTTTGAACAGAAGTTTCAAGTCTTTCAAACAAAACGACCATTTTCCTCGCACAGTCATTATCAGAACAATCCAACAGAGTGTGCTCATGTACTGCGAGAGCTGAAGCTCCTTATAGTCTAAAGATGTTTTTCCTATGTGTTGTTCTTCCTCTTTAAAAATAATTAACTGTAAAAACAGCATTCCCTGTCAAGTTTTTCAATTACATACAACATCTCCAGAAGAAACTAGCATCATCTTACATAATTAAATGGAGGAAGAGAGGGAATTCTAGATGAGAACAGTGGTAACAAAACTTTTTTTACAGAAAGTCAGTATTTAACAGCAATAGCACAGGGATCCACCAAGCTTTTTCTGTGTTAGTGAAAGTACTGAACTATGCCCTGGTGGTTCACACCATGGTCAGCTTGCACATGGCACTGTACTTCCAGGGGAGCGATCTGGCATGAGGCTACAGGAACTGAGACTGAGACTGGGGTCTTGGGGAATGACACAGCTGAAATGGATTCTTCTGCTGAGGGATGCTTGCAAAAGGTTCTGCTGGATAAAGCTGTTGTAGCCCAGATAATTTTTTGCCATTAAAAACTGTACTTGTGTGGGATGGATCCCCCAAAGACCACAGCCAATATTTAACATTGGAGACAGCACAAGAACTACCTGCAAATTCATAGCCCTCCTCATAATGAATCTTCTGACAAAGTGGGAGCAGTTTCCCATTCTGTTTACAGAAACACTTCAAACCCCCAATATCGAAATCTGTTCTCTGAATAAAAATAATAAAATAAAAAACTGCTCAATGTGGGCAGGAATGAGGCATGATTGATGCAACCCAGCACACATCTGGATCCACGAGCACTGAATATTTTGAAAAATGCAGACACAAGCATTTTAAAGTCAGTGCTACACAATAGGGAAGAGGAACACTGTATTGTTAAGGTCACAAAATTTGGACTTTATTTGCTACCTCAGTAGTCTAGTGTGAATATATAACTCCCAACAAAGACGTTTTTGCCATCCCCAGACGGCAAGTTAATGTACATTTGCAAAGTGTGATGCCTTATTCCAGAGCAAAATCAAGAGACTTAGAAAAATATGAAGTGCAAAAACAGTTGAGAGAGCTGATTTTGTGAAGGGCTGCTGCACAGTTACTCCCTCAGGGGAGTAATTCATTGTGTGCCTCAAAACCCAAACTCTAAAATAGGAATATTGCTGTTGCTCTATAAGTTGTTAATAGATAAAGTTCATTACTGATTAAAATTAGCAGTCATGTCATAGTGATTGTTAATATTGTAATGATAACTAGTTATGTAGATTATTGCTATCTAGTTCATAGTACACAGCGCTACTGTTTAATAAAATCACATTTGAGAGGAAGAGGAAACCTCGAAAAGGTGACCTCGAAAAGGTAACCACAAAATCTCCACAACTGGGGACTGCCCAGTTCCACCTAAAACACAGACAGACACACTCTGTTTCACTTGAAGAATCCCCAAAGACCTAAATGTATGTATTCCTGATAAACCATTCTGTGTAGCAAGCTCCTGCTGATGCTCCCTTGGGATTTGATTACACTGTGCTACCTCCCTACAGGTGTGGTCTTTCTCTCTGGAAAAATGCTTGCAGCATTGTGGGACCTCCCTCACCCACACACGGTGCAAAGTCTTGCACCCTGAGGATTAGCCTGCTTTGCCTTTTTCTCTTTTTCACAGTCATGATCTTTCTTGCTTGCTCTAGGCTTTAGGCCACTTTACTGTTTTCCAATTTGGGGAAACTAAGCAACTTACAACAACTGAATGTGTGTTGCCTTACTCGTTTGCTGTTAAAAATAACTAGTTCCAGAGTAGCTAGTTCTCAAGGTTATTGTTCTGTAAACATAGCCATGTTATTGTAAGAACTATCTTATCATGCATTCCTTTCCCATGGACACAGATCTTTGATGGACATTTTCTTTGACCACTGTAGTTGAAGGAGGAAGAACTAATTTCCTCCAATGACTAGTACTTTCTAAAAGGGTATATAAGAATTAAAGAAGGTGGGTCTTGCCCCCTTCCTTCCTTTCCTCTGAACTTGAACACAGCTGTCTCTGGCTCTTCTTTCTGCGCCTCCAGCTTCCAGCAGCGTTAAATGTGATGCTCAAGAATTCAGAAATGTCTTCTAGTGCAAGAACTAGAGACTTTGTAAGATCTTACTACCTGATGTGGTTAATTTTTAATCCATCAGCATTAAGAATATAAATGCTGCTATAAACGTTGCCATTATGCATCAATTATAATCAAATACCTTTAGACATTCCTTGCTATAAATCGGAGAAGACATGCCTGGCGCAATACTAGCATAAATACATTTGAAAGAAAAACCAACCTTGAAGTCTGTGAACACTGGAAATATTTAATCAAAATTTATTTGAAAATTCCTCATTGTTCCCATCGGTACGATTATAAGAACATAGTGGATAAGATACATTCCTAAGTTTATTAGTCTTCAATTCTTTTTCAGCACAGCTCCCAATTCAGCTTACATTTTTTAAATGAATATGGTTTCATATGTCTTGGTTTTTGCCTAGTTTAAGCTGCCTTCAAAAAGCAGGTGGCTTAGAAAATGCCTATTGCACCCCTTAGGAAAAACAGCTCAAAAAATCAAAATGCATGGCAAGAGGCCCATGACTTGCAAGGATGTAGTGTTTTCACTGTCGTATTTCATTCAAGTCTCATTCTCTGTGACAAGGAAATTATTTCCCATTTTGAACTAAAGTTTCTAAACTGTATGGGAGCTGATTTGATAGCAGAATCAACAGTTTCCTGTATCTATGCAGACATTTAAGTATGAAACAAAAAGACGCAAATCCCATGTAGCACATATTTCTGGGGTTTGCATATTAAGCCTGTATTACTGCCTGTTCCCTAACAACAGGAGCTCAGCAAATGTCACATTCCTGCAGTCTGATGTTTCATTTCCCAGTTGTTTTTTTTCTTCTTTATGACCTCTGTATTTAAGCTTGTGCAGATTCAACAAAAGGCTGTGTAAAAGTGATAGTCAGTCATTCATAAGCTCTTTGTACATGGAAGTATTTTTACTTCTATAACCAGACAGGGAGTGAGTTGGTGTGTTAGCATTGTTATCACTGCTACCAAATAATAGCTAGAACAGTTTCTGCTGCAACCGCTTATGTCTTAAGGATCAATTTGTAATGCAGACTGCAAACCTGTCTGATTTATGAAGCAGCTGCTTCAGGAGCAGATCCTGTCAGACATATTAGTGTGGCCATACTGTGAAAAGAAAGTAGATTATGCCCTTTAGACCCACAATGAATTATGAAACTCTCCAGCTTCTCACCAGAACTGACAATGATGTGAGGCAAGGAGATATAATTTGCTTTCATTGGTCTCACCAAATGACAGCTCATATTTAGACATCTGGGGCAATTGTTTCCAAAACTAAGAGACTCAAAATAACACTTGTTTGTCTAAAATCAGCTTCGTCTTCAATATTTAATTCAATACTGGCAGTATTTCTGATATTCTTAGTTTACATGGTGACAAAATTCAGTTTCACTAAAATGTTCCAAACTTATTACTGCCAAAAGGAAGTTCAGAATTCATTTTCAGGCAAATTTAAAGAAATATATGACATGAAGCTGAAAATTATTACAAGACATTGGAGCTAAGAGAAATGGGTCCTTCAAAGACACAGGACATAGAAAAATGCAAGAGGGACTTATTTGCCCACTGAAAGGCCAATAAAACTGAACAGAACTAAGGGAAATAAGGTCTGCAGAGAGATTGGCAAACACTCAGGAAGTAACTTCCTGCCTGTAATATAATGCAGAATATATCAAAGGGCAACAATGATTCTTTGAGATAGATGGACAGTCTGAATTGATCGTAATTATCAATTAAGGATCTCCTCCTTACTAATCAATAAGGCTTTGGAAAACATAAAATATACAGTATCTTCTTTTATCTTATTATACTAAGAATTATTAAATCCAATTCTCCGAGCACTGCAGAAGTTCTCCTCAGCATAAGTTGCACTGACAATTTCTACTTGAAATGATATAAACTGAAAAGCTTTTGAATTTAAATTTCCTCTTGCAAAGGCTGGTTGCCAAAAAGCTCTTCTCACTATTGTTCAGTCATTGGTAGGCAATTTCTTCCAGGCTCTTCTAAGTTCTGTGGAAAGGATCTTCATGCCAGATGTTTCCCCAGCTATTTTAAGTCTTTCCTATTTCTGTGGGGGGGTGGGGGAATGGGGGAAAAGTTAATTATCTGAGGTACAGAAGATTTCATGTGTTCAGAATGGGTAAACACATTGGAAGAGGCAGATGCATGACAGTCTTTCCCACAATAGTTGCTCATATCTTCCCTGTGACTGAACATGTGGGTCCACATAATTAGAAGAGAGACAAGAGGAAAAATAACCTCTTATTTCACACTTTTTCAATATCTAGAGCTCAGAATTCATAAATACCACAAGCTACTGCTGCTGTCCGCATTAGTATCTCTGTCCGCAAGTTAAGAATTTGAGGAGGTAAGCTAGTAACCAGTCTTGCCAGAATCCTGGACCAAATTTTCCATCAGTGTTGGGACTCCTCTTCTCTTCTCTTGGTTACTGAGACATATTTATTTGTGATCATAAATACAGAAATGTACACTAGTTTCCTGGCATACTGAAAAACTGCCCACATTAAATATGGATCACTTCTTCATGGACACTGCTTGAAAAAAATCAACATGTGGGTCTTGGATAGACATCACCTTTTCTTCTCAGAGTCACACGGCACTGCTGTATCTTGGTTTATCCCTTATCTCCCACTCTGGGCTGGCAAGTACCTCTGAATGCTCACAAAGAGTACAAACCCATGCCAAGAGCTATCAACCAAGATTCCTGTCAGTACAGCCAGCTATAGATGTTCACTGTCCCGTTTGCCATAGCAGCTGGTTTGGCTTAGAGTAAGAGGCGAGTGAGGCTCTCCACCTCCCAGATGCATGTGGGTTAACCTGCAGCCACATCAGGGCCCTAAGGGCACCACCAGCCCTGCCTGGACACACCAAGATTCCCCACAGCCCAGGACCTCATGTCACCCCCTAGGCCATCTGCCACTGCCACATTGACACAAGGCCCAGTCCCCAGCTCATCCCACTCTGCTCTGCCCAGCCATGGGCCACAGCAGGTTGGACCCTCATGCAGGCACATGTTCCACTTTGGTGTCATCCCAGGGAGGCCCCCAGTGCCTGACTTACCGCCCCCACAGGGAACCTCCAGCCCTCACTCTGCCCTGCAACCAGGCTGGGCCCTCCTTGCTCTGCAGAGTCTGTCCTGTGGGCCCTCCCTCCCAAAATACTTGACACAGACCAGGGCAGGCACCATCAATCATGGCATCAGAGAATCTTAAATTAAATTTAAGTTTAAAAAGACCTCTAGGATCACCAAGTCCAACCATTAAACCCACCCTACCAAGTCCACTGATAAACCATGTCCCCAAGCATCACATCACACATCTTTTAAACAGCCCCAGCTTTGTGCTCTAAAAGTACCACTTTGACAAACTGTAGCACACTGCTTATGTCATATGATATGTTCTGTACAAAACACATGTATAAAACCAGTTCTAGCTTCAAGACATGAGAGAAACACCTGGGACCCAGAGGAGACTCAAAGTCATGTTCTTTGTGGAACAAGCAGGGCCAGTCTACCCCAGAAGGGACACAGCCAGCCACAGTATTTATGCCCAGTAATCATTTGTTAAAGTGGGTTAGTTAATTTAGCATCATGGATGAAGCCATGAATCTGGGGTCCTACTCCTTCCCTTGGCTTTGGATGTTGCGTTCAACAGGTGGGCAGACCACAGCTTACCTGTCCAGAGGACACACTAAGATCCTTGCCTCTAGCTAATCTAAGTATTTGTGAGGAGCTAAAATTGCAGCTGATCCTTCCTCTCGAGGCCTGCAGGAACTCCCTCCCTGCAGCAAAAGGGAACACATGAAAGGGAGAGACATAGCCCAAGCTGCATTATGCCAGACAAGGAAAAAAAAAGCACAATTCAGATTTAAATATTTCTTAGGAGCTCTGCTCTGCATTTAGTAGACAGGCACAATTCTTCAGCCAGTCACTAATGAGCTCTGCCTGAGCAATGCATAAGCAGTGATTCAAAACAGCTGTTTTGCTTTGCTCTGCCTTTATCTGATTCTGCATCTCAGGTCTGGTATCTATTTTCTACCCTCCCAGGTGCTAATGGCTTCTGACCTCTGAACCAGTGTTTGCAGGGGCAGAGCGACAGTCTCTGGTTTTGTGTTCAGGCTCAATGCCAGGCACAAATCTCTAATCACATTAAATCCTGCTGCTCTCTGCAAAGAAACTCTGGACACCAGCACTGCATTCAAGGCACCTCTTTTGTTTAGCAGCACTGCTTTGCCCACAGTCTCATCAATAACAACATTAAACGCAATTTATATGCACAGCTGGACACCCTGGAAAACTGATGGGTCTAACAGGCAGCAGATGAGCACTCCAATCATTTAACACTATTAGATAATAGAACCCACTTTTTTTTTTTTTCAGTACATGAAACAGCCTTTCCTGTGCTCAAACCTTATCTCTTTATAGAATATACATTTTATATTAATGCTATTCTTTCATAAGAAAAAAAAAGAAAGCCTTTTTTTTCCTTGTCTAAGCAGAGTCCTCTTTCCTGAGACTGTGAATCAATTACTGACACAGAGGACAAACAAAGTATGGTCAAGACCAAGGCTGGTTTATGTTGTAAAGCATTTAGAAGAACATAATACAAGACCAGAGAAACCAATTAACTTACGGGGAGGAGCAAGTTCCTAGGCACATGGTATAACAGGTGAGTATTTTGGTGATGAAGATCAAAATAAATGGGGTAATATAAGGATAATTTAAAGTAGCTATTTCAGAGAAATGGGGGGAAAATATAATTATATGAAAAATTCAATAAGGAGCTAACCAAACAACCAACAAATGACATTAAAAAAAAAGTAAAACTGCACTCTGTGCAGCACTGTCTTTGTGTTATTCTGGCATCCAAAGTTCCCACTAGGAATCAGGCTCTTTGCTGTCCTACAGAAGGAGGCACAATTTGGGAGTCTTAATTCAGTGGTTTTGGAGGAATTAGAATACACCAATCCCTCAGGAGTCCATACTGGGACTCCAGTGCAGTTCATTGTCTTAGACAATGACATAGTGGAATCAAGTCCACTCTCAGCAAATTTGCAGGTCACACCAAGCTGAGTGGTGCAGTTGACACGTGTAAAGGACAAGATGCCACCCAGAGGGACCTGGACAAGCTCAAGAAGTGGTCCCGTGGGAACCTCATGAGGTTCAACAAGGCCAAGAGCAAGGTGCTGCACCTGGGCCAGGAAAACCCCCCAAATCTACAGAGACTGAGGTATGAAGGGACTGAGAGCAGCCCTGCTGAGATGGACTTGGGGGAACTGGTGGATGAAAAGCTCGACGTGAGCCAGCAGTGTATTCTCACAGGCCAGAAAGCCAGTCATGTTCTGCATCAAAAGTTTGGCCAGCAGGTCAAGGGAGGTGATTCTGTTCTGGTGGGACCTCATGTGGAATACTGCTCTGGAGTCCTCAGCATGGGAAGAACATGGCTCTGTTGAAGTGGGTCTCAAGGAGGGCCATGAAAATGATCAGAGGGATGGAACACCCTATGATGAAAAACTGAGAGCTGGGGTTGTGCCATCTGGAGAACAGAAGGCTCCAAGGAAAGCTTATTGTGGCCTTTCAATACTTAAGGGGGAATTTTGAGAAAGATAGAGAAATCTTGTTAGTAGGATCTGTTGTAAACTAAAAAAGATTTGATTTAGACTAGATTTGATGAAGACTCTTTGTGTGATTAGGGTGGTGAAACACTGGCACAGGTTGCCCAGAGAGGTTGTAGATGCCCCATCCCTGGACACATTCCAGATCAGGCCGAATGATGTTCAGAGCAACCTGATCTAGTTGAAGATGTCCCTGCTTATTCCAGGAGTGATTGTAGTGTTGGGCTTCCAGCCCAAACTCTTCTTTGATTCAGGGATTCTATGGTTACATGGCAGTCTGCTTAGACTGCATTCTCTGCAGATGAAAATCTCTAAGAACATTTATGTTTAACTAACAGTAATTGTAATGAAGGAGAGAACAGGTTGTACTGGGGTGTTACCAGACAGGCAAGTGACTCAGAAAGAAACTCCTGACATGTTTTGAAAACCTTAGAGTTTTCACTGTAATGTTTGTAGCAAGAATATATAAATATTTTATATAACGAACTGACAGTTACATATCTTTGCCATAAACAAATTCTTAGTAGTTAGACAGACATCTGATACACGGACAGGTAGATGACTCTGAGTGATGCAAGTGTGAACTGTAGTCAGCAGCTGGTCTTCAGTTATAATCTGTGACCATCCATTCAGAACATGAATACTGTAAAGACATTTTTCTAAATGGTTCCAACCGTGGTTATACAAAATATGCAGTATAGAAAAAGTATTTTCAGAGACCTAGGCCTGTTTAAAGATTCTTGATGGCATTAGGAAACAATACCTGCTAGAAGGCAGCTGTTCGTAGGCATGCTAGCTTTTCACTGTCTAGTAACACAGGCTCTCTCTTATCCACATGCAAACCATACAGTCCAGTGTGAGGAACTGGAAATAATGATCTCCATTTTAATATTTTACAGCCACTTCAAACACACATAAATGAGTATTCTAGCTGCAAGATAAAAAAGAAACAGGCCCAAATTCAGTTTTATAAATAAAAAATCTAATGTGTCGGATTGACTTTTACATTCCTGTAACTTCACTGTAGCCATGGGGCTTTTTTTTATCTTTTAAAGTATAAATTGTCGCCATATGTGTGATAGATAGTACATCTATCAGAAGGTATCTGGCAGAAATAATGTATTTACCTTTGGTGTCATCATAACAGCTTGCAATATTATCATTTGTTGTATACAGTAATTTAACAGACTATACTGAATGTATAAATATTAGATTGTATTTTATATATTTAGATGTTACAGATTTTCAGCATGTTGCCAGAAAAGGAGTCTAGCAAGTTAAAGAGGATAATAAAAATTTAATCTACATATGGAACTTTTATAAAATATGCTCCAGTAGTTTTTATACATTAGAAGTACTTTGCTTTCCTTCAATTTGCTTCAATTTTTCTCTTGTCTTCCCCATAGCACATTTCTTCTTTTCCTCATTCCGTTCCATAGAGGTATAACAGAGATTAAATTTACCATTTATTTTAAAGTCCGGTTTGACCTTTATACTCTAACATAATAAAAGAGAATTTTACAGTGCTGAAGATTTAGTAGTATGCAGTTATTCTTTGATGGCTAAGCCCCTTCCCCCAACCTCTCATAGACTTAAATAATGGAACGTTCCCATGGTGATTTTCACTGAAATAGTATGTAATGTTGAATTTCAACCAGAAGACATTAAATATTTGCCAAGGGAGACTGGGTGACTGATTTTCTAAATGTGCAGTAAATAAAAGAGTACAATTCTAAAACACTTGCTATTTAAAATAGAATCCTACTGTTTTAAATTAAACAAGATATCATTTTATTAAAACAAAAACCACAAAACATAATGTAAATATCTGTAATTAGAAAAAGGATCTGGAGGCCCAGCAGATCAGGCATGACTTTAGATGTAATATAATCACAAATGATAGATATTTCTAAATACTTTGTCGGTTAACATTTTGAATTTCTGTATAAGGTTTCACTTTGAAGAATTCCCCATTCCCCAGTGTAATTTTAAGTGAAATTTGCAAGATTTTTGTCGTTAATTTCTATCAAGATATGATTTTGATCTTTGGTGAAAACGGAGGCCTTATGATTCATCAGCATAAAATAGAAGTTTCCCTGCAATCAAGGTTAATTAATGTCAGCTGATGTTCTGCACAGCTTTTTCATTCTTTGCATTGACAAACATACTGGGATTTCAGACAGTGAAGGGGAAAATAAAGTAACGTACAGATGGCTAGGACAAACAGTAACTACAGGATAAATATTTGAAGTGCAATCATGAAAAGGAAAGGAAGTATCTTCTGTGCACGGTGGTGAAATGGAGAGCAAAAAGAAAAATTCAGAAAATACAGTTTAAAAAAATAGGGAAAATAACCTGTCAAATCTTGAAGGATATGGTAAACAGTCAATAACTATCTTTTCATCTCATTGGTTTAAATATAACTTGATAAATATAATTTGATAAATAATCATATTAGAAAGTGTACTCTTAAGAAAATATTGGGGCTATAAGATGCATTTTTTAACTTTAGAGATTCTTTGTCCTTCCTGAGTCTGTGAAGGATGTTCCATCTCCTTTGAAGTCAAGAGCAAACCACCTACTGAGGTCACCAATACACCCCATATTCCTAGGACTTAAAACATTAATCTGCAGAGCTGTTAGAAAGAAAACCTGCTTCTGAGACCTATTAACATGATGTAGACAAATATCTAAATCCCTTTATATTTATGAAAACTGACTTTCCTGATTGAAACCTCATGTTATATTTTAATGTCCTTCTACACAAACACATACGTAAACTTATACACCTTTTTTCTCTCAAAAACTTAATGAATGTAGTCTAGCAGATGTATTTTCAGGTGATTCAGGCTATATGGGTCATATGTAAGACTATTATAAGAGATTTCAACTAAAATGTGATTGGGCTTATCAAATGCATATAGATTCATGGATATAGGTTCCTGTGGTTCTTCATTTATTTGGGGGGAAAGCTGCTAAAAGAGCACTTGGTTTATGGATAGTACTGGCATAACATTGTGTGTGATAAAGCCCAGACTGACTCTTAC
Source organism: Climacteris rufus (assembly GCA_013398175.1). Lineage (NCBI taxonomy): Eukaryota > Metazoa > Chordata > Aves > Passeriformes > Climacteridae > Climacteris > Climacteris rufus. The sequence continues at coordinate 328,008 of VZRZ01001083.1, forward strand.
AGAATACCAGATTATTTTGCTTTTGTGTCAGCTGTCTCGGTGTCAGGCAGCCACCTGGTAATGGGATAGTGATTGAGGAGGGTGTAACCACCTCAGCACCGTTTAACTGTGAGAGAAAGGTCAGTGTGTCATCCCCAAGGTGTGGGTGACAGAAAACAAACAGATGCTCGCCTCATACCTTTTGTCCTGGCATGTTAGGGAAGTTTCTGAGAATTTTCCCAGCATTATCCAAGAGTGTGTGAGCTCTCACCTTCTCCCCAAAAGGATGAAGTCCCAAATTTTAGCTGTTTCTTTCATGGACTGTATGACACAGTACATTTTGCTGGTTTTCCTCAGAGTACAGAACAGGTTAGGGTAGGGTAATTTGCTGCTGTCCTCCCAGCTAAACAAAACAGGACATGTACAAGAACAAACAGCAGAGGAACAAGTACAATCAGCAGAGGACACACTTATGTATTCCTTTCTTTGAGAAGGATGGGAGGAAGGGAGGATGGACCAAGATACAGACAATTTTGCCTATGTAGGAGTGAAGGGTAGTGTAATACTTTTGCCTCCAAGATGAAAAACAAGCATCAGACCTGACAGCAACTGCATAACATGAGGCTGCAGCAGGTAAGGCCTTGCCTTTCTCTAATTTATTTGGCCATGTCCCCTTAGCTGACAAAGCACTTCTCTGATTGCTACCCAGCCAGTTTCCAATCTGGCACTCCAGGAGGTACAGCTGCAAAATCTGAGAAGAGCTCATTCACAGCAAATACCACCCAGATAGGCCAAAACCAATTATGGCTAACAGTTATTAAAGTACTTTAGCATGAAAGAAGTTTTATTGGTGTAAGATTATGTAATGCATAATATATGCCCAAACATATGTCCACAGACCAGTCATGATGTATTTCAGTTTGGGCAAAAGCCTATAGTTGTTTGACTTAAGTAATAAAAGGGTTTTTAAACCTTTATAGAAACCACAGAGAATACCAAACAGATGTAATTGAAAGTCCTTCTTTGTTCACAGCCCATTCAGGATAAATTTTATCCATTTTGCAGCATTTACCCACTCTTTTACTGTTATCTGACATGATACTGCTGACCCGAGAATCTCACCCATTTTTTTGCATTGTGGCATAAGAAATGTGCCTCACATACTTTCCAAGAGCACAGCTTTACCACCAGTACAAAGTATCAACCTATTATTAAAAGGAGTACTACTAATAAATGTTAAAAAAAGATGCTGTTAAGATGAAGACAATTTCAACTTGCTATAAAGAAATCACTCCCAGCAGAATTTAATAAGAGCTACAGAAAACATCTGATTGCTAGCAGTTCCCCTAACTTACAAGGGTATTAAAATTTGTTACTAGCATCTTAGATGCTGTAATGTAAAAATGTATATTCTATAGCAGACTTATTCTTACTAGGAAAGGTAAGTTTAAACCTAAAAAATAAAAATACAATAAAAAAAAAAGCTCTGTGCATATTATTCTCTTATGTAAAGATGTAGGTACTCATCATCTTTCATTGGCAAGTCCCAGATTCAATGATTTTTCTCCTCTGCTTACTGCAGAATGCTAATGGCAGTTGTTTTCATTGTTCAGTTACTGGATTCAATGCTAAGGATGTCCAGAAGATTAAAAGATTGACAGACAGCTGAAGTTTCACAGAATGGTCCTGCATACTAAACTAGGTGGAAAAAGTGTCTGTTGCTGTTTCCCTTTATCTCCCAGCCTGCATAAAATAGCTATTGGAGGAATTACCACGTAAGAAATCCCATTTTGATGATGTGTTAATGAATTAGATTTTTAAAGGAAGTACTTTAATTATGATTTCAACTATTCCAGTCCAAGGCTATATGGATCACTGCTGTATGTGTCTACTATTGCCACATTGTGATACACTGTTGTTGAATCCAGATTTGACTTGCTAGTATCTTATTTTATATGTTGCTATTAGTAAAAATATAACCATTAGCCTACTTTTTGGAAAATAAAGTTTCTTCTTATGGTCATAAGTGTGTTATGCTACTCTCCTGAAGGGCCAGAGTGGCCTTCTTAGTAGTACAGGCAAAAGCTAAAAATAAAGACCTTGGGTGCAACTAACACCCGAATTATGATATCACAGAACTTTTGAGATGCCCTTTGCAGTTATGCTGTGCTGCTGAATGAACACTGGCAAACACAGTTTTGCACAGGTGACAGACCAAGACACTCAGATTAGATGGAAGGAGAGCAATACCCCTTATTTCAGCCTTGTGGAAAATAGCAGGGGTCATTTATTATTTAATGGTGTTTGCTTGGCTGCAGGACAGAAGGGAAAAAATCAGATTTGCAGAATAAGTAGTAATTCAGAATTATGTAATAATCCCTCATCAGAAGAATTTTATAACTATGATTTAAAACTTGATGGCATAATGAAGAGTGAGGGAGTCCTCTGTGGTTTCCACAGGAATCTTACCAGACTCGCCAGGGAAATTGGCACTCATTGTCCCATCCTCTAGTAAAAAAAATCAGTGGTGTACAGAGGAGTATCTTTGGGTGGTAAAACTTCCAATGGCAGTGGCTAAGAGTTTAGCTGCAACTAATTTGATCAATGGGAGTATTGCTGGGTCAAGGCTCAAGGTGGGTGTCCTCTTGGGGCATGGAAACATGAGATGGCAAAGCTTCACATCATTTTGGAGAAGGCCAGGCACAGGTGACTTCCTTGACAGGGATGACTGTGACTGCTGTCACAGTGCACTGCTCTCCTACTTAATCAGCAGAAAATTGCAATTTTTCCTCCTCCTTTCTCTGGCATTCTAGTTCAGAACTGATTTAACACTTTTTGTCCTCTCTCTTTTAATTGGGAATGGTTAGACAGGTTTTCATAGAATTTTTTTTATCCAATTAATGCCTACATCCCCTGAATGATTGCAAATTAAAACCTTAGAACAGTAATGCCATGGTACAAAGCTACAGATATCCCTCTGTGCTTTGGAGAGAGATATGATGTTCACTAAAGAGGCATTTGTCTTGGAAACAACGGTGAATGCAGTTTAATAATTGGTTTTCCACCCCAAGGATAAGTGAGGAAGTGTTAGTGAAGTCATTGAAACTCTGATCTGTCTTACAGGAATAGTCTCAAATGTCACCCTTTCCACAAGGTTCAAAAGTAAATTCTACCTCACTATGATGAGCCTTTGCTGATGATTCTAGGCTGGATTTTATACTCCTACAGTAATTTAAACGGCAACAAGGTGCAGAGCAGGAGAAACCTGTCTGTCTCCTGAGCTCCTATCAAAAGTCTCTATAGATCTTCCCAAAAATAAATGTGACCACCTAAAATAGTGTAACCAAAAAGATTTTTAAAAATCCACTTTAACTTTAAAAGTATATAAATTTTATTAGAAGATACTGTACTACTACAAGAGGGTAATGTACCTTTCTCTTTAAATACAAGACTTTAAACTGAAGAGAGAAAGTAATGATGCTGCTCTTGAGGTGTAACACAAGAAGCATTTTTGGGTTTCAAAATAGATCCTCTACTAATATAAAGCAGAGTGATTCCAGTGAAGGCAGTGGAGTTCTGCAGCTTTATGTTGCTAGGGATCTGTCAGACAATGGCAAGTGACTGAAGAGACAGCCATGTCGCAGCAAAAAGAAAATGCAAGGGTCAAAGAATGTCTAATATGTATTCAGCATTGATTGCTTCAAAGAGAAAGGGCAATAATAAATGCCCTACAGTGAAAACAGGGAAGCACGATGCAAACAAAACAAAGGAAGAAGAAAAAAATTACAGTCAATCAGAAGCTTAAGACAAAAGATGGTAAGGACAGCAAAAATCAAGCCGGGCTGAAGTCAGCTGAGCAATGCAATAAGAATAAGAATAAGAATATAACCTTCTTGGAAAGCAGGGGATAATTACAATACTGAGAATAAAATAATGTATTCAAGTTTGTTGTGTGAGGCTCCAAATACCTCATGTGCAAATTTGAGACTTGTTTTATCCTCAAAGTTGCTCTGTAGCACTCCTCTGTCAGAGCCATTGTTTTACTACAGCTGATTGACATCTCTGGTTAGTCAGAAGTACTGCACTTGAAACAAATGAACAATTTTTCCTTCTTTTTGTAATGTTTACTCTGTAGAGTTTTTAGATGAAAAAAAATATTTCATGGAATTTAATAGTTTTCTGGGGTTTTTTTCTCAGTGAGAACTCTGAAACATTCTACATTTCATATCATGCCTCATGTAATAGATACCTAAACATATAAAATCCAAGGAAAGAGAGAAAGAAAAAAGGAGATTTTATATTATCCAAGAAATGAGACAACACATTTTTTTTCAGAACCAGCCCTTAACAGGTAGTACAGCGCTCAAGACAAGTAGATATTAGAACAAGTAGGTATTATACAAGTAGATATTAGATGTGTGTATTGTGAAAATTATTCTCTTGATCTACTAGTTTTGCTTAAATCACTAGCAGTAATCACAAGGCAGAAAAAATGAATTACTCAAATGAGCTCCCAGCCTGAGCTGTAGGTAAGTATCAGATGCAGGTCTGGACCTAAAATGCCTCAGCATAAATAGAATAGATGTCAATATAGAAGTCTTGAGACAAAGTGACACAGTTTCGCTCACCTCTGAAAATGAGCCTGCAAAATTCCCAATGCCAAACCTTTGCTGACATCACAGAAAATGCAAAACTTTTCAAAACGGATACTTGCATCTATTGCTGTTTTCCCAAGGATGAGAGGGTTTACGTTACCACCTGTGTATTACAGACCTCATGCTGTCCTCTTTTTCCCCCTAGGTTTATGAAAGGATTAATTTTATTTTTCCAGCTGAGACTTTGTCTTACAGATTTTGAAAAGTAGAATGGCATTTCCCTTTGACACCTCTTTTCCCTCTTTGAAGCACTAGTTACAAACTCAGCCTTAGTGTGACTCCTTAGTAGAGTGTGGCCCACATGCTAGAAAATAGTGCTCTAACCAGCAGCACATCAAACATATTTTTTTCTTTCTATCTGAAGTACAAGCAAATTCCAAAGCTATCTGAGGTGATGTCAGGAGGAAGATGGGAGGAATGAACTCCATTTAAGTTCTGGGTTCATTTCAATTGACAGTAAAATACAGATCTGACACATCTAATTCCAGACAGTCAGTAGCATCAATCTCTGCAGAGGCAAAGCCTCCATATCTTCAACAGGTTTTTTTCCATAAACATTCTGCTGTGTAATATTTAAAAGGGTGTCTGGACAGGTATCCACTTCTCCTAAACCGAAACGCAGTGCTGCTATTAATCACACACACACACACACACACACACACACAAATGCAAAGGCAAAAATAAAAGTTACTATGAGTCTGGAAGCCAAGAAATTTCAGGATGTTTTTCATGCTTCCAACTTGAAAGCTGAATGAAACCTCATTCTCGTTCATCTATTCAGACAAGAATTGGTGAAATTAAGGAACTTTAAATATGGGAAAACAAATTTTCACATGATGTAAAAGGACATTGGTGATATCCAAAATGTTATACAACAATTTACATTTAATCTAAGTAGATCTTTCCCCACAATAGAGTAATTAAATAGTGTGTCAGTAGCAACACTTACAAAGTTCAAGGTGGGAAGTTGAGACAATATGATAATCACTTTTTTGTCTGTTCTCTGATGCTAATTCCTAAATTAAATGTTCTTACATACACTTGTCAAAGGGAGAGATACAAAAAGAAAACAAAGCTGTTGGAAATCATTGTGAGGTGTAAATGTCTCTTTCCCAGGTAATTTTAAAGATTTTCATTGGGCAAGTCAGAACTATTTTAAATGTATAAGAAGTATATGTAATAATATTTAGAACATCCTAGCACAAGTGGAAAACTCTATGAGAGCTTATCAAGTTTGCTTTTACTCAGTATCTAACAGTATATTAGTTATTAAATGTTTGGCCTGCTGATCCATGGGTCACATCAAACTAATTTGTATTAAAAAAGTCCCTATTTTTTAGTAGTGCATGCTAAGAGGAAGGAAAAAATTACATTGCATTTAGGAATAATCAGTGGTTTTGTTCTGTCTAGTAAAAAAGTCATGTTTAGCAGGAAAGAAACAGCACTTGAGGAAAGTGTCTATAAATAAAGATAAATATTCTTTTAAAAAAATTCTGATATTGTGGGAAAGACATTTTTGAGAGTGTTTTAGGATTCCTTTCTATTATTTCTTAAAGGCAATACTGGAAACAAATTTCTGTTCAGCTTAATTATGTGCATGATGCAATTCCTCCAGGGAAAGTGTCTGAAAGTGGTACAGAACCTTGCTTCCCTTTTGTCGAGCTAAAGAGTTGGATGATTTCACTTCTTGTGCAATGGTCTGCTCATCTTAGGAAGAAATGAAATGCTGCTGGCATTGTAAAGATTCATAGGGACATTCAGTAATCACTGAATAATCACACTGTTCATCCAGCCTTGAGCATCTTGCTCACCAATATTTTATTTTGTCATTCAGTATATCATTCATCATTATTTTCTGCCCTTCAGACAAGGATTTTTTGTGCAGTACATAATTTTCTGTGGATTTTATGTTCTTGCCTCACTGTCACCACACTATTCTGCTTTATTTATTAAATTTAAGTCTTCTATTATTGTGTTTATAAGTCATCTTGGGCAACTATGGCTATTTTTGTGTGTTTGTTACTTTCCATCTCTTGTTTGTTTAATTACCATAACAGCAAAGGTATCTTTAAAATATTTTTAGTAGACACATAGCACACTTGTTTTAGATTGGAAAGTTGTTTATAAATTATGATGGGAACGGCGCCTTGAGAAGCATTCTCCTCATAGCACATTTATTTGCTTTTGTTCTCAGTCTAGAGTAAAAGGAAATTTTTTAGGTTGGGTCCTGCTTGCCCATCTTTGCACAGAATTTCATCGAAATGAAGGAGAGCCAGTGGCAGGCCTGGGACCCACTGATGCTGTTGAAAAATATCTGAAGTGGAACATGGTTAGTACATGGATCAGCTCATTTCTCTCCCCCTCAGTAAGTCAAGATAGACCTTTTAGCAGCAATTGTGAAATCCTTACCCTGAAAAACCAGGAAGTGGCAAGTGATCAGAGCTCAAAGGTCTCTTTTGCATTGTCTTTCAGTCACAATAGGCTTTTATTTATTATTTGCCTACTCTAAAGCAGAGATGACTTTTTTTGCCTTAATCACCGTGGGCCACCATGGACATGTACATTTCTAACAAGGAGGAAATCTGTGCAAAATGCGGCACGAGTGAGTAAACAAAATAAAAAACAAAGAAACCTTGGAGAACCATTTAAAGTCTCTGTGTTTCACTCTAGCTGCACCTTTGCTTTTTATAATGCCTTCCAGTGAGTGCAAGAATCTAATTTTTTTCCTGATTTCAAGATGATTTTTGTAATAATTCCCTGCTTTTGAAGTAAAATACCTTTTTTCTTTGCAGATAGCCATTGCAATATGTTGAGTATCTCGGCAAGCCACTTATTATTAATTCTTGTGTTGTAGAGAAGTTCTTATTCTGCAGAGTTGGTCAGCTCTAAATGAACGTTGCAGGCCATGATGAGATAGATCTAGACAGGTTTTCATAGTCCTTTCCAGCACATCTGTTTTCCTTAGTAGAATTGTCTATGCTCATGTGAACTAACATTTGCTTCCAAGTTTGTCCAATCTTGATGATATCTTCTTACCTATTAGGATCTGAATTGTGAATTGAATATTCATATTAAAGTGCATTTTTTTTGCCCAAGTAGGATTCTCAGGCTGCCCTCAATGGCCTGAAATACAGGCCACAGGGAAGACTAGGCTCTGCACATTTATGCTGCCCCATGAGCAGGCTGAACTTATTGCAAGTCTAAAGCCCATCTGCTGTAGCATCCATTAACACTGAAGAGCAGTTAGGCATTACTCAGCCCCCATAATCATAGCTGCTGACTGTCCAGAACACTGGGTTAGCCCAGAGGGGCTAAACAGAGGCTCCTTAACCAGCAGAGGGGTGTAACGTAGCCCATTGTGGTGAGGTTCCCCTTTCCTTGTGTATTGTGTCACAATCAGCACTGTAGGCTTCTTTGCAGTTTCCCCAGTGTCAGCCCTAAGGCTGCTGCTACAGCCAGAAATAAAACAGAAAATTCATCCCTAGTCTCTGGTCCCTGGTCAAGGCCACTTCAAAATAGCATTGTAGGCAAAATCAGTTAATCTGCTTTTGCTACCCTTGGGGAGCAGCAGCTATCTAAAACGATCCTTTCACAGCTTGACCCTTTCTTACTGGACACTTACATGCATGATCTGTTTGTGGTAAGATGTTATTATTCTTGCTATAATTCTGCACTGCATTTCAGTTTGCATCCTGCAAAACAGACCCACTACTTTTGTTCAAAACCAGTTCTAACCTCTGTGACTCCAAAAAAGAAAAATGGGTTAGTAGCCACAGGCCACCAGTTGTTCGTTTTTAAAAAGTCAGAGAAAAAGCTTTAAAAATTCAGCCTTGGACTGAGTTGTTAATTGTGAATGCAGGAGGTTGTTTTGGAAAGAAGAGGTTTCCTAATGCAAACAGCATGAAAGACCAGCATGAAATGCCATGTGAGCAGCAGCAAACTCAAAGTAATTGAAAGCAATATTAAGGGTTGGTGCAGTTATTTATATATTTGAGATCCATTTAGATTCAATGAGAAATGCAGATTTAGAGAGGCACAGAATTCCAAAGTTGTCATTTACAACTGAGATTAAATGGCGGAGAAATTGTATACGTGTGACAAAGCTACATGTGGGCTTAATTTGTGCCAATATGGATGCACATCCGTAACTGTTTGCATGCAGCCAGGAACATATAAGCAGTTATGGCAGTGCTAAGTACTGCTATTTTGAAAATGTATGAGGATCTGGACAACACGCTGAAATAGAATTCTGCAAAACAAACCAGAAAATTCACCATTTTCAAAAGCTTTAAAAGCATATACACTAGGAGTATTTTTCTATTAATTTCATTAATAGAGATGTTTGCCAACAAGTTGGTAAAGCTTGCTATATATACCTATCATTCCAATTCAATCTCACCAGCTAATGATGACCTTTTCCTTTCTGTTGATATACATCTCCTCAGGTTAATACAGAATAAAGAGCTGTGTAAAATGCAGCACTTGACTTATATACCCAGGAGACTGGGAAGTAGTGTTTTTGCTAAACATGTTTTACCTTGAAATTTGTCATACAAACATGCCAAACACGTATTCCCTGTTTAGGAACTGGAATTAGACAGACTGCATCTGTGTTATTTTAACAAACACATTCCCCTCCACTCTGCAGTCCCCTTTCTGTTTTACTACTAAAACTGCATCTATAAATTGAGCCTACATATCCTATAACTTAGGATGGAATCTGCCTTTGTTGTCACCAACTGCAGACCCAGCCACAGAAACTGAGATCTTGCTTCTGCAGAATACTTAAGTGTTTGGTTAGCAATGGAATACCATTAAATTGTACTGGGACAAGAGGATTTGGGACATGTCAGTAAGTGGGGTGATTTAGGTTAATAAAAATTCACAGACAAAACCACAGACTTAGTGTTCCTCTTAGCCTTTCCAATCATGGGTCTGTAGTACAATCACACTTTGTGTGGTGAGGAGCCATGACACTTCCCAAAGCCCAGCTGAATTCCAGGCTGTTGGAACACTGAATTCTGAG